>RCUC01148236.1:0-36214 GCA_003697995.1 Taxidea taxus jeffersonii
GTTGCAATGATGTAGAAAATATGACTGGGGAAACACTCTGAAAGAAAATACACCAGCCTGCTGAAAGTCATTTTATTAGAAGAGTCATTCCTAGTATTGTTAGCTCCTCTTCTTTCACCATAATCTCCTCCTCATCCTTTGGTGTCAACATTATTTTCTTAGTATATAAAGTGGTATGAAAATGCAATTCCAAGATCCACTCCCTGCTCGCGTCAGCAGCACATATGCTAAATTCGGAACCAAGACCCACTCTTTTCCATCAGATTATTGTCTGAAAACCCTCTTACAGAATAATTACGGAGTTACCACCAGTTATCTCTAATCCCACAACCCTACTTCTCGAACTTGTAGTTGGTAACTTTATGATATGACATATAACTCCATATAATTATAAGAAAAAATGGGACGCCTGGGTGGCTCAGTTGGTTAAGCAGCTGTCTTCGGCTCAGGTCATGATCCCAGCATCCTGGGATCGAGTCCCACATCGGGCTCCTTGCTCGGCAGGGAGCCTGCTTCTCCCTCTGCCTCTGCCTGCCACTCTGTCTGCCTATGCTCGCTCTCTCTCTCTAACAAATTAAAAAAAAAAATGGATTGGTTCTTTAGTTCTTTTTATTGCTAGGTAATATTCCGTTGTATGGATAGACCACATTTCATTTACCCATTCATCAGCTGATGGACTCTGGGTTTGTTAAAAAAGGAACTGCAAAAAAAAAAAAAAAGGGAACTGCAAGCTCAAAATGAAATCACTGTTGGGTCACATGGGTGGCTGAGTTGGTTAAGCATCCAACTCTTGGTTTCAACTCAGGTCATGATCTCAGGGTCTTGGGATCCAGTCCCTCATCAGGCTCTGTGCTCAGTGCAGAATCTGCTTTAGATTCTCTCTCTCCCTCTTCCTCCACCTTCCCTTCCCCGCCCCCCTGCTCCCTATGGATGTACATATGCTCGCTCTCAAATAAATAAATAAATAAAATCTTTTTTTTTTTTTTGAAAATGGAATCACTGGTGCTAAGCCCACATCAGCAACCAAGACTTAACACCTAATGTAACCTCAGTTTGAGCTTCTCCCAAGAATTTAACCTTTAACCAGTTGTTCTAGAAGAACCTCATCAGCACTAGTCAGGTAATCTACAGGATTTCCTCAAAGGAAGGTAAACTCGCTTGAAACAGTCCCCTCTCTACGAGAATTACTTCTTGCCCTACCTCCTTCTGCCTATAAAACCTTCTATTTTGTACGGCTCCTTGGCGCTCCTCTCTACTTGCTGAGATGCTGCCCATTTCATGAATCATTAAATAAAGTCAATTAGATCCTTAAATTTATTCAGTTGGATTTTGTTTTTTAACAGGCTGTTTCCACTTTGGACTGTTATGGAGAATGTCGCTTTGTATATTCACATCCATTTTTTGTGTGAATGTATGTTTTCAATTCTCTTGGGCATAGACATACTAGGAGTGAAATCAGTGGGTTGTGGAATTATGGTAACTCTAGTTTCAACTTTTTGAGAAACTGCCAGATTGTTTTCCAAGCAGCTGCATCATATTACATCCCCACCAGCAGGTCCGAAGATTCCAATTTCTCCACATCCTCACCAACACTAGTTTTTTTTTTTTAATTTTTTTTAAGATTTTATTTATTTATTAGTTAGGGGGAGAGAGAGAGCGAGCACAGGCAGACAGAGTGGCAGGCAGAGGCAGAGGGAGAAGCAGGCTCCCTGCCGAGCAAGGAGCCCGATGTGGGACTCCATCCCAGGACGCAGGGATCATGACCTGAGCCGAAGGCAGCCGCTTAACCAACTGAGCCACCCAGGCGTCCCTCACCAACACTAGTTATTATCTGTTGTTTTGGTTATAGCCATCCTTGGGGGTGTGAAGTGACATCTCATTGTGGTTTGATTTGCATTTTCCTGATGGCTAATGATGTTCATCATTATTCATTTGTAACTGGAAGGAATTTTTTAACAAAATAAAGTTGAAATGTTCCCATTATAAAGTACTTCATACATTTTATGAGATATTTTGAAGTTTTTAAAAATTCAACCACACCCAAATAGCACCATCTAGAGGTAATCTCTGTAAATATTTCAGTGTTTCCTTTGAATTTTTTTCCTCTCTACTCTTTCTAAAATATGGCTGAAGTCACATGACATTTGTAATTTTGCTTATGGCATTTTTTTTTTAAAGATTTTTTTTTTAAAGATTTTATTTATTTATTTGACAGACAGAGATCATAGAGAAGCAGGCAGAGAGAGGAGGAAGCAGGTTCCCCGCTGAGCAGAGAGCCCGATGTGGGGCTCGATCCCAGGACCCTGAGATCATGACCTGAGCCGAAGGCAGAGGCTTTAACCCACTGAGCCACCCAGGGGCCCCTGCTTATGGCATTTTTACCTAATATGATAAAATGGGAATTTTCCCATGACTGGATATAACAATTTCCTTAGCCATTCCCTTATTGATGGACCTTGGTCCTTTCTAGCTGCATATAATATTGTAAATAATGCAATAATATACTGATTTGGTACTGCTTTTTTTTAAAGATTTTTATTTATTTTTTTGACAGACAGAGATCACAAGTAGGCAGAGAGGCAGGCAGAGAGAGGGGAAGGGAAGCAGGCTTCCTGCTGAGCAGAGAGCCCAGCTCGGGGCTCGATCCCAGGACCCTGGGATCATGACCTGAGCCGAAGGCAGAGGCTTTAACCCATTGAGCCACCCAGACACCCTGATACTGCTTTTTGATCTGTGTTCCCTTTCCATCCATTGGCATCATCCTGGGATAGTACTTGGTACAGAGGACTTACTGAGTCTTCACTGCAAGACAGACACTGTTCTAAGCACTTAACACACATTGATGCATTTAATCCTTACAACTTTCCCATGGCTGAGTAATAGTACTATCATTCCTATTTTATACATGAGGCACTTCAAGTAAAGAAATTCACCCAAGGTCATCAGCAAGTAAAGGACAGAGGTGGAATTTGAATCCAGGCAGCCTGGTTCCAGAGTCAGAACTCTTAGCCATTCACCATACTGCTTCCCTGTGATGATGGAGGCCACAGGAACTGGTGATGGGAGACAGCCATCCCAGCTTTGGGAACCTGCTGGTTTCATGTTTGGAACCTGGTACCCAAGCTTCATCTCTTAATTGGGAAGGGAAGGTGAGGAAGCCTTGGGGGATGGAAGCGATTCAGCTCCAACTCACAGGACAGGAGCTTCCAACTGTCTCCAGCCTTGCACCTTTCTATTACACTAGCCCACAAAGCACTAGAGTGGGCTTTCTCATTGCAAATCGCATCTTGTCACTTCCTTGCTCAAAGCTCTCTACTGCCCTCAGGAAAATACCCAAGCCCATACCTAGTAGGCAAGGTTCTCTCTAGCTCCAACTCTCTCCATTCTCCAAATGTCCTCTCTTCTCTGCCTTACCTGCAGGTCCTACAAACCCTACCACACTGGGTCTCTCTCTCACACCTTTTGGACTAATTCCCCCAGAGAGCTCTTTCCTACCTCACTCCTGCTTACTTTGGCTCCCCCTCAAAGTCTGTGTAAGCACTCCCCTCTTCTAGAAAGTTTGCTCCACACTCCTCGACTGGATTGTGTCCCCTCTGCTAGTCCTATACTTCTCTCCTGACACATAATTCTTGTAATTGCTTTTCTTAAAAACAATACTTTTTTTATTCTAGAAAATTCAAACATAAGAAAAACAAAAGAGGATATTCTCACTCCACAACTTCAATGATCAATTCACAGTCAATCTGGTTTCACCTGAGCTCCCAACTATTTCCCTCCTCCTGTATTATTTTAAGCAAATAATACAGAGCATTTTATTTCATCTGAAAATATTTTATTTAGCAAGTGTCTCTAAAAGATAAGGACTTTAAAAATCCTAGGTACAGTACCATCATCATACTTTTTTTTTTTTCTTAAGATTTTATTTATTTGTCAGAGAGAGCGAGCACAGGCAGACAGAGAGGCAGGCAGAGGCAGAGGGAGAAGCAGGCTCCCCGCTGAGCAAGGAGCCCGACGCGGGACTCGATCCCAGGACGCTGGGATCATGACCTGAGCCGAAGACAGCTGCTTAACCAACTGAGCCACCCAGGCGTCCCCATCATTATACTTTTAAAAGTCAATTATAGGGGCACCTGGGTGGCTCTAGGTTAAGCCTCTGCCTTTGGCTGGGATCATGATTTCAGGGTACTGGGATCCAGCCCCGCAGGGAGCACCCCTACCTCCCCACCCCCACCCCTGCATAGGGCTCTCTGCTCAGCAGGGAGCCTGCTTCCCCCCCTCTCTCTGCCTGCCTCTCTGCCTACTTGTGATCTCTGTCAAATAAATAAATAAAATCTTTAAAAATAAATGAATAAATAAATAAAAGTCAATTATAGGGGCACCTGGGTGGCTCAGTAAGTTGGGCATCTGCCTTTGGCTCAGGTAATGATCTCAGGATCCTGGGATCAAACCTGCATCAGGCTCTCTGCTCAGCAGGGAGCCTACTTTTCCCTCTTTCTCTGCTGTTCCCCTTGCTTGTAGTGTTGCTCTCTTTCTCTCTCTCTCTCTGTCAAATAAATAAACAAAATCTTTTAAAATTTTTTAAATAAAATCCAATTATAATTTTCCTTTTTCAACTTTTTATTTTGAAAAATTTCAGACTACAGAAAAATTGCAAGAGTAATTCAATAAACAACCCTAAATTTCTCACCCAATTCACCACTTGTTAGCATCTTGCCACATTTGTTCTCTGAACCATCTGAGACTAAATTACAAATATCATATTTTATTCCTATACATTTCCACGTATATTTCCCCCCAAACAAGGAGATTCTTCTATGTAATGATAATATGCTGGTCATAGTCAAGAAATTTAAGATAGATATGATAAAATATGTATAATATAATCCATATTCACATTTTGCCAAATGCCCCCAATGCTGTCTGTCCTTCATAGAATTTTCTTTTCCAGTCCAGTATCTAATCCAGAATCATGCATTGCATTTAGTTTTTTTTGCCTTTTCCTCCCTTTAATCTGGAAGAGTTAATTCTTCTCTCCTGACTTTGATGTTTTTAAAGAGCCCCTGTCTGCTTCCTAGCATGACCTTGAATTGGAGTTTGTCTGATGGTTTCCCTCCTGGTTCTGCATCATTGACAGGCTTGCCACCTCGAAGGCAGTGTGTGTCCTCAGGGCTTCATACCTGGAGATGGATGGCCATTTATCTCACTATGATGATACTGATTTTGATTGCTTGATTAAGGTGTCCTATAATTGCTTTTAAATGATCTGGGGTTTTTTTTGGTCTGTTTGTTTTTTCCTACTAGACTGTGAGCTTCATGAGGGCGGAAACCATGTCTATTTTCTCCATCTCTGGATCCACAAAGCAAAGCAGGTTTGTTTAAACGGAAAGGTGCATCTATCTGGGTTCCCCAGCCTTTCGCTCTACTCTCCCTCACAGCAGCCCTGGGAGGGACTAATTGAGACCTCAGATGAAGAAAATAAGGCTTACAAAGGGCCTGGCTTCATGACAGAGTGATTTCCTCCAACTTCTACCTGAGCTGTTCCCTCCCTTCTAAGACTCTCTCTTTGGATGACACCTGGGAAAAGGTCCCCCCCCCCCCAACCCTCTAAAAATTGGTTTCAATGGAAACAGAAATTCCCCAAAAGAAGGAAATCACATTAGCTGTCCAGAGCCTAGGGGCTGGAGGAGAGAGGTGGGAGGCCCTATTTGCATTTTTTCCATTAACAAGCTGGAGTAGAGCTAGCTTGCCTGGGGAGATAATTTGAGAGGGAAATCTTTGCATATTTTATTTAAAAGCACGCTGCGTTAGGCGGGTAATAATGCAGAGTGTGGCGATTAGGTGAGGCCTGCAGGGGGCGGGGATGGGGTCCTTTCCCTACGCTCCTCCTGCCACCCCATCCCACCCCTCAGCACCACCTCCCCCCACCCCCCACCCCCACCCAGTCCTGGGAACCAGGCTCATTAAAGGAACAGCCTCCTTGGGCCTCAGAGGCAGGCTGACACCTTCTTGCTGAGCGAGCCCTAGACGAGGGAGAGGTCCAAAACTGAGACGCTAGCCTTCGGTTCCAAGCTGCTGGCGTGAGGGTGGGGTGGAGGGTGGGAGGGGAATATCACCCCTATAGGGGGGTTTTAAAAATATGACAGAGATGTATTGGTTGTCTCAGCCATCCTGGAGACAGTCCTATTGGTTTCATATCTGGGGCCAGGGATGCTAAAGTGGGACCCTGCATTGCCTAGCACAGGGCCACTCAAAGAATTATCCAAATACCAAAGCTCTCTCTATCCGCACACATGCACAAGCCTTTCCTGTGAGTCCTGCAAGGTTGTTTGTGTGGGATTCAACCAGAACCTGAGGGCTTTGAGTCATTAGCTGAATGGGCAGGTTCCTTGCTCCATTGCAAGTTGTCCAACCTTGTATAAGTCACTTAACCTCTCCGAGTCTTTACTTCCTTTTCTATAAAAGAGGCAAAAGAATGCCTCCCCCTCAGTATAGTCTCGAGAAAGCAACTGGAAAATAGAGGGAAACTATTCTATAAACTACAGAATTCTGATCGCACATTAGAGGGTGTAAGGAACTCCTGAGGATAGTTATCCTTCTCTGGGCAGTTTGTAAGGCCAAGGCGACCCTAAGCATTCCCCCCTCACCAGTGAGGGACTCATTAGGTCACAAGGTCAGTTAACACTGCTTGTCCTTGACTGTAGCTTCTCCACTGAAAAATGAGGTTCATTGCACCTTCTCTATAGCCAAATAACAGAACTGGGAGTGATTTGAGAAAATCTTAAATATTATGAAGAGGAAAGGTATGAGAAGTTTCGATAAGGTCATTTGTCATTTCCAAATGAGCCAGAAAAGTCTGCCTTCTCTCCCTGCCTCAGTCTCCTCATCTGTTAGATGAATGCATAATCATTGACTCGCTATCCCCAAAATGTATACGCATGCGTACGCGCCCACACACGTACACACACACAGCCATGAACGAGAAGATCTTATAAGGAATTAGGGGAGGGTCTGAGTATCTCACACAAAAGAAGTTTCTTTGTGGAGATTAAGGAGATGATTGCACCTGAGAAATCAATAGAAGAGTCTGTTCCTATCTGCCTCAGTTTGGGGATAGGAAGGAATTCAGGAGTAAGGTGGTTTGGGAGTCGTGGGAGGCCCAATGAGGATTCTAGGCATTCAGCACAGGAAGCAGAATAAGTAACACCTTCCCTTCTCTCCATTTTCGCATAAGAAGGAGGAAACCGTCATTTAGAACATTAACTACAGGGGCGCCTGGCTGGCACAGTCAGGGGAGCAAGTGACTCTGGATCTTGGGGTCATTAGTTCTTAAGCTCCACATTGGGTGTACAGATCACTAAAAAAAATTAAGTAAATTTTTTTTAAAAATCTAGGGCATTAACTATAAAACGGTACCATGAGGCACACACCAGCTATCATTTCTCTCCCCGCCCTTTCCATTCCAATGGCAAGCCCCCCTCTCTTTCCTCTTTTCACTCAGCCCCAGGTGGGTTGGTGGGGATGTTCCCTAACTTACAGACCCTTTCTGAGTACAGATGAGCCTTTTTCTCAGGCAAGGAGTCTATAACCTCCTTTCTTCCTGGCCAGGGTTGAAGGGGGAATGTGAGAATGTAGAGTATTTCTGGGTCCTCCCAGAAATGGAACCCACCTAAAGTAGCTTCTGTGTATTCACCTGTAAAATGGGATAACAGAGAAATGGCACCTAGCTAGGAAGACCTGAAACATGGTGCCCACGCCTCTTGTCTGCTCTATATCTCTACCTTCTTCCCATCCACGGCTCCGTCCCCATCCCCCATTCCCCATCTCACCTCCTTCCCATCCTGTTCCACAGCACTTTCACTCACAACCATTCCATGTTCAAGAATACTAAAAGCAGAACCTCCCATGGAAAGTATCCCCAAACTTGCAAATAAAAGCAACCTTTACTTTTCTTTTAAAAAATTACTAATCACAGGAGTACCTGGGTGGCTCAGTTGGTTAAGCAACTGCCTTTGGCTCAGGTCATGATCTCAGGGTGCTGGGATTGAGCCCCACATCCCATCCAGAGGGACCCTCTGACCATCCCCCTTCTCATGCTCTCTCTCTCTTATTTTCTCTCTCTCTCACAAACAAATAAAATCTTTTTAAAAATAATTTTTTAAAGGATTTAATTTTTTAAAAAGATTTTTTTTAAGAGATCACAAGTAGGCAGAGAGGCAGGCAGAGAGAGGGGGAAGCAGGCTCCCTGCTGAGCAGAGGCTCCCTGCTGAGCAGAGAGCCCAATGCAATGAGGGGCTGGATCCCAGGACCCTGAGATCATGACCTGAGCCAAAGGCAGAGGCTTAACTCACTGAGCCACCCAGGCACCCCTTTAAAAAAATTATTAATCACAAACAATAAAGATTACCATGTCAGTGAACTTCATACAATTATTTTCAGAACAGTATAAAAATGTCACTGTTTAGAAAACAAATGGTCAACTACTGAAATAAAGACATTTGCTTCTAGAAAGGTTGGAAAATAATATCAAAACAAATTAACAAAAAGGACAACACATTGACCTGTAACAATCTTGCAATTTATAAAGCAATCACAAGAGCACTTTTTAAATACTTACAATAATCCTGTAAAGTAGATGGTACTTGGGGCGCCTGGGTGGCTCAGTCAGTTAAGCATCTGCCTTTGGCTCAGGTCATGGTCCCAGAGTCCTGGGATGGAGCCCCAGATCAGGCTCCCTGCTCAGCAAGGAGCCTGCTCCTCCCTCTCCCCCCTACCCCATACTCTCTCTTCCGCTCAGATAAATACATAAAATCTTTAAAAATAATAATAATAAAGTAGATGGTACTTGCTTTCTTACCTCCTTCTAACAGATGTGGAAACTAAGGCTACAAAAGATTAAATGAATTTCTCTCTTGGTCACAGGGCTAATGAGCTTGAGAAGAGGCTGTAAAGTTTACAGTTTTCTAAGGGGTCTGGGGAAGAGGAAGGGAACAGAGATGGGAAGGTCAAATGAGGCTGCTGGTGCTGAATGGGATGAAACCCGACCCAGAGTAAGTGGGGCAGCAGTAATACTCTCAGGACAGGATGATAATGGCATCTGGGCATGGAGACTGGGGTGGGAATATGAGTAGGAAGAAATGAAGAAATGTACAGAGGTAGGTAGGGGTGGAAGTGGGGCAGTGAGGAGTCTGAGGGGGTGAAAGCACTGATCCTGCAGCCACACCATCTGGGTTTGAATCCTGGCTCTGCCTCCTACCAACTGTGTGAATTTAGGCAAATTGCTCACAGCCCTGGGCCTCAGTTTCTTCATTCACAAAATGTGGATGATAATAGTGTCTTTCTCCTGTGGTTACTGTGAGGATTAGGTGAGTTAACATGCGTAAAGCATGGGGTGCCTCCCTAACTCAGTCCTTAAGCGTCTGCCTATGGCTCAGGTCATGATCCCAGGGTCGTGGGATCGAGCCCCACATGGAGCTCCACAGGGAGCCTCACATGGAGAGAGCACAGCATGAAAAGCTGCCAGAGCAGCCAGAGAAAAGATGTTCTGGGTCTCTTCACACGAGTCTAGACACACATTTTCACCTGCATGTTCTAGATGGAGCGTATGCTGGGCTCTTGCAGGACCGGATTCAGCTGACACAAAGTAGGCCCTTTTGAGGGGATCTTGTGGGCTCCCTTGATGACACCTAGTGACCCTGGTGTAAAACCCCTCTTTACGAGGACTGGCTTCTGGGGTTCCCAGTCCACACCCACTACTACCCCATATGCACCCAAATTGCGAAAGTCCTGAGTGTACCCAAAGACAGAGGTATGTCTGGCTCACAGACCAGTGAGGTATTTTACTGACCTTATTATACTGCCCAGCATCCGGGAAGTGATGTGATGTCCCAGGCCAAACTGATGAGAGCGAACATCTGCCACAGGTGTACAGATAAAGCCCCTTTCCACACGCCAGCTGCTGGCTCAAAAAGACGCCTCTGTCTCTTGCGCAGTGCCCTGCCCAGAGTCCCTGGGTTCCTGTCTCCCCACGACAAGTCCCCTTCCTTTTCCTACAATGCTTGCCTCCTTTTACTCATCCTCCCAGGTGACACCAGCTCCTCTGTGCACTCTTTCTTGATCGCCCGTTACCTCCCTCATTCCTCTTTCCACCACAGACACAGAAGCAATCTCTCCATTCTCTAGGTTCCCACAGAAATGTGTTCCCAAATATGATCTCTGGAACACTCAATCTAGAAGATGATCCATGAGAAAAGGGTTCCATGCTCAAATAAGTTTGAGAAGCCCATTTCATATGCTGCTCTCCTCTCAGGAACTCACACACATACTGGCACAGTAAAGGCCCTGAGGAGTCCTGCAGTAAAAGTAAAAAGAGGCACCTGGGTGGTTCAGTCAGTTAAGTGTCTGCCTTCCGCTCAGATCATGATCCCATCGAGCCCACAAGCACCGTATCATCGCATCATTGTACCCCATCATCATGGGGCTCCTCTGCTTCTCCCTCTCCCTCTGCCCCTCCTCCTGCTCATGCACTTGCTCTCTTTCTCCCTCTCAAATAATTTTTTTTTTTTTTAAAGAAGTCCAGTTTGCATGGTTAAACCCAAACCCTTTGGTCTCGGAAATCTTTTACTTCCTGCCTATTATTCTGGAAAGTGCTTCCATAGCACTGTGTACAGACTTCCATTAGCACTTATCACACTGCACTCTGATTACTCATGTCTGGGTCTGGCTCCCTGGAGAGACTGTGAAATCCCTTCGGGCTGGGACTGTCTCTGATTCATCTGGGTCCCCCGTGCCTAGCAGAGAGTCTGGAACATAGTAATAAATATTTGTTCAACGCAGGAATTTCCTGTCCGGGACTAAGATGAGGCATGAAGGCAGGTTCCTGGCAGTGCCTCGGAGGAAATGTCTTGTGACAGTAGTGACAGGAGCAAGGTGACACAGATACGCTTGCAGACTGTTGGTTTCTAGGCCTTCCGGGGATATATTCATCCTGAGGGATCTGGGACAGAGATGAGGGTGTCCAACACCTCTGGGGATTCAAGCACCCGAAGTGGCCTCTGTGGCCTCAGTGGCCTGAGAGAGCCCCAGGAAGGGCAGGTCCTCATTAGCTTGGGAGGAGCCTGGCTTTGGAGAGCCCGGCTTCCCAGACTCAGTCACTGCCCAGTCGTTCCCTGGACCTATGCACTGAGGGATGGTTTTATGGGGAATGAAGCTAAGCCAGCGATTTCATTCCCTTGCCTGAGAGGGAAACAATCTCCATGAAGCCTCTTGAGGAAGGTGTTTCTGGACTCAACAGTAACTTGCAGAACACCGAACCCTGGAGAAAGATCAGGCCAGCAGGCATGTAGGAACCAAAGAAGGCCTTGCAAGCCAGGCAAAGAGAGTGCAGTCCCTGCAGAGCCTCAGAAAGGTCTGAAGTTGGAGGAGTGGAAGGGAGCGTGCCAGAGCAGGAGGGGGCTGGCGAAGTGCCTGGGGACTTCCAGTGAGTGTGACGGAGGAGGGCCCCAGATGACTGAATGGATCAAGCAAGTTTGTGGGTGGGGAGAAGAGGGCTCAGTTTGGGACTTGGAAAGTTTAGGGTGCTCCTGGGGGCATTTGGGTGGCGCTGTTCAGTAGGTAGCCCACTATTGGGGGGTGGGGGGTGGGACAGAGGCCCCGCTGGAGAAAGAGGTTGGGGAGGGAGTCACAAGGACAGGAGAGGACTGAAGTCACATAATGGAGGAGATCCCAGAAGGAGTGTGGAGAGAACCGGTCCCAGGACAGCCCAGGGGCGCATGGAGAGAGTTGCTCGCCCCGAGAGCTGTCTGAATACTGACTGCTAGGGGCTGGCTAGAGGAGTCTAAGAAGCAGACAGCACCAGTCTCCCTCCCACAGGTCCCGTCCCACACCTGTGTTCTCACTTGCACACCCCTGCACTCCAAGCGGAGGGCACACCCCGCAGCCCCTTTTTGCTCCCCCCCCCCACGACCCTGCCCCTCCCTGCAGACCCTGGGGTTAATCCTCCCCTTCCCCAGATTAGGGGCGCTGCCCCGCTTTGTGCGCCCAAGTGCCCGAGGCGAAAGCCCTGGGAGGCTCTCGGCCGTCGGGGCAGCTGAGTGGGGGGAGGGCGGAGTGGGGCGCGGGGAGGAGACACAAAGAGGAGGAGGGACCCCGGCTGCAGCTGTCCCGCGAGGGAGCCGGGACAAAGGGCCTGCTGGCGGGCCGGCCCGAGCCGTTTTCATGCTTGTTGGGATTAGGCGCAGGAAACGTCGCTCCCAGTCGTGCGGATCAGCAGTCCGGGGCGCGCCGGCGCGTGGGGCGGGATCGGCCCCGCCCGCCCCCCGCTTTGTGCGGAGCCCCGGCTCCAGGGAGGCCGCCCTTTTGTCTGCGCCTTTCGGAACTAGCCCCGCCCGGACCCGCAGAACACCAGCTGAACGCGGGCCTCCAGCCCTTTCCTTCTTCCAAAGGGCGGAGCACAGAGCTCCACCTTGGCACCCCCGCCTTTATGGGGAAAGGTCACGCCCTCCCCAACGCCCGAGGCCCTCGGACTGCTCCCACCCCACGGCCCGAGCCCTCTCTCCTGCCAGGTGGGGGTGGGTACAGGCCTCCGGGGACCCAGCCCCCACCCGGGCCCTGACCTTAGTAGGACGAACCCCCGTTTCTCGCGCACCACCTCCCCCCTTTCCACCCACTAGTCCCATAACCAGATGAATCTTTTCTCAAATCTACTGGCGATAAATGAGAATGGAGCGATTAGAGGATCGACCAGTTCTGAGCCGGGGGTGGGGAGGTGGGGGGGTTGGGGGGGTCGGGGGGTGAGGGGTGGTTGTTGGGGGAAAGGAGCCGGGCGCGGAGGATGAGGTTTAGCCAGAGAAGCCTCCAGGCCTGGAGAGGAAAAGCAGACACATTTCTGGCTGTAAGGTACTGGGCCTGGGAGAGTCTCAGGGTTGGCGGGAGTGTGGACACCTCCCCAGGCTGGGTGCAGTCTTATTTCTGAAAGGGATTAAAGGAGGAGGAGGGAGAAAGCATGTGGGGTCTGTAGCCAGGAGTGTGCGTTTGTGTGAGCGAATTTGTGTGTGTGTGTGTGTGTGTACACACTCATGCATTGGTGTGGGCCTTGTATCTGGGACCCTGTGGGTTTGAGGTCTGCCTCAGACCCCAGAACGTCCCCAACTCATGCTCCTCTTCTAACCACCGCCATTTCATTAAATTCATGGGTCTGGGATTCAAGGCCCCTTAGCAACGCTTTTAATAGACAACACAATGGCCCAGCTGTATTTCCTACCAATGCTGGCTCCCCATCCTCTCCCCGTGAGTTAATAACAGCTCAGGTTTGCTTCTTTGTGCTAGGTTCAGGTGTAAGCCCTTTACCTGTGTAAACTCATTTCTCTCTCACATAATCCTATGAAAGAAGTACTAATTATCCCCACTTGACAGTTGAGAAAACTGAGGCATAGCTAGTAAGTGGAGGATCCAAGACATCTAGGTGCAGTCTATACTAGAAATCACTATCCTCTGTTGCTTCAACTTTTACTCGTTCTCTAGGAACTCTTCCTCCAGGGATCCTTTCTAGATCAGATGCTCACAGATATCATCACTTTTCTGTTCCTGTCACCTGTTCTGGGATTAGGAGCTGCTTTTAGGAAACAGAGGCTGGTAGACAGGTCACAGGCTGCCACCAGGGGGCATTCAATCTCCTTAGAGATAGCCACCACACACAGCCCCGAAAAGCCAGGTTGGGGAGCTCACCCAGCACATTCTGAAGCCTCCTCATGAGCCAAGCTCTTTACACTCTTTCTCAGTTCCCAGGTCACTGCCTGCAGCCCAGGCTTTAACCCCATCAGCTCTGCGACACTTAATGGAAATGACCTATTTCTCTCCTAGGAGAGAAAGTTTTCGTGGAACTAGCCCATTCTTCTCTCCTCAGAGGATAAGCCGTGCACTGCCTCCCCGCCAATCCCTCCCATGCCTCATCCTGTCCCTGGGCCCTGCTCAGGCCTCTGCTGTGTGCTCTGACCCTGTGAATCTCATCCCTCCTTCCTCCTGCTAAGCAAGACTCCTCAGGTAGTACCAGAAACCAAATTAGACTTCTTTGCTCCTGGTCATGGGATCCCATTCCAGCCGGAAGGGGAAGTGGCTAATTGGTTAATTCCTTCCTTAGAGTATGAACCTTCCCTACTCCCATCGAAGTCCGTGGGACTAACTAATCCCCACCCAATGACTTTAAAACAAGCTCCTGAGTAAAGAAGTCTCTGTCGGAGACCTGCACAAGATCAGTCCAGCTCCCCTCTCCTAGGCCCAGAGTGGTTTATGCATTAGTCTTTCGAGATTGAGATGCAAGTCTCCTCTGCCTGCTCAGGTAAGGCGTGCTCAAGGGCAGAGGCAGGCTCCACAGGGCCTTATGGGTTTTAATGTGTACAAAGCATCTCCAGGTTCATTTCCTCATTCATGCTTTACAATTGCCACAGGTGAAGAAACCAAGGCAGTCTGGAGTCTTCTCTTGCTCCCCACCACACCAGAGGCTGGGCCTGCCCCTACACCCTCAGTGACCAGCAGGGGTCCATACAATTCACCACACCAGTTCCTTGGTCTGGCTTTATCTTTTCCTTGGTTCAGACGCTCTTTTATGGAAAGGAATACTAGACAGCTTTATTTTTAAAAGCTCTTTTTTAAAGATGCCTTTCAGGGGTGCCTGGGTAGCTCAGTTGGTTAGGCGTCTGCCTTTGGCTCAGGTCATGATCCTGAGTCCTGGGATGGAGCCCTGCGTCAGGGTCCCTGCTTGGCAAAGGGCCTGCTTCTCCCTCTGCCTGCTTCTTCCCCTGCCTGCTGCTCCTCTCATTTGTGCTCTCTCTGTCAAATAAATAAAATCTTAAAAAAAAAAAAAAGATGCCTTTCAAATTTTAGGTTCAAATTCCTTAAGGAAAATTTTAATTTCTTTAAAGAAAAATGTAATTGTGTATCACAAAAGCACGATTTAAATAACTCTCATTAATGCAGTTTACTATGTGCCATGTAGAGTTCTAAGCATTTTGCATATTATATATTCAATTAATCCTTGCAACAACCCTATGAGGTAATTACTACTATTGTCTCCATTTTAAGATGAGGCAAACTGAAGCACAGAGAAGTTAATTGACTTGCCCAGATTACAGAGACAGAAAGCAATGGTGCCAACATCCAAATCCAGGGGTCTGGCTTCAGAGTCTGTGATCTTAACCACTGGCTGTGCTCACAAGGGCTTTCACACATTTAGGAAAGAATCTCTTCTAAAAATTCACTATCTACAGGGCACCTGGGTGGCTCAGTTGGTTAAGCCACTGCCTTCGGCTCAGGTCATGATCATGGAATCCCGGGATCGAGTCCCACATCAGTCTCCCTGCTCGGCAGGAAGTCTGCTTCTCCCTCTGACCTCTCTCCTCTCATGCTCTCTCTCTCAAATAAATAAATAAAATCTTAAAAAAAATTTCACTATCTTGTGCTCTGAGAGATTGACGTTGTCTCCTTGTTAGACATCTCCATGGTTAAAGCTGAAAACCTTAAAAATAAAACTGTCAGTTATTTTACCAGGAAAGATGGGTTTATTTGAGGGTAGCAAAGAATTGCAATTCAGAATAAACAAGTTTCAGCAAACCATAGCAAGTCCAGAGAACAAAGGAGAAGAATGCTCTTTTATAGAGAAAAGGGGGAAATTGGGAGTAGCTTCTATAAACAAAAAGTCCATGTAGGAGTAACCCCGGAGTTTGAAGTGCAGTGGCGGTCAGGGCTGAGTTGTGACAGACTCTCGGTGGCTGGGCTGTTGCCCGACAAGGAGAAAACCTTTCTTGCTCCTGTTCTGGCAGCAAACAATCAGCTTCTTCCTGTTGGGAATGCAAAGTAGTCCCATCCAATAGGTTATGCAATTGACTAGGAGTGATGGGGTGGGGGTGGGGGGGGTGAGAGCTCTGCCTTCTGTCCTTTACTGCATTTTCTCTTTCTTTCTTTCTTTCTTTCTTTCTTTCTTTCTTTCTTTCTTTCTTCTTCCTTCCTTCCTTCCTTCATTTCTTCCTTTCTTTTCTTTTTTTAAGATTTTATTAATTTATTTGAGACACAGTGAGAGAGGGGACAAAAGCAGGGGGAGTGGGGGAAGGAGAAGCAGGCTTCTCACCCAGCCGGGAGCCCAATGTGGGCCTCAATCCCCGGACCCTGGGATCAAGACCTGAGCCAAAGGCAGATGCTGATCGACTGAGCCACCCAGGTACTCAACCTACTGCTTTTTAAATGAGGTTTCCTTTTATTAATTTTCAATTATGCGCATTAAGCTATGGCTCTTAGCTAGAACAACATCTCTTAATAAGTGGAATTTGTTAAAACTGATGCAGTATTGTTTCTGTTTAAATGGCAAATGTCAAGGTGACAAGAATTATTAATACCTTGGGGCTCCTGGGTGGTTGAGTTGGTTGAGAGGCTGACTCTTGGTTTTGACTCAGGTCATCTTTTCAGAGTTCTGAGATGGAGCATCAAGTTGGGCTCTGCACTCAGCACAGGGTCCATTTCTGATTCTCTTCCCCTCTCCCTCTCCCTCCCTCTTACTCTCTCTTAAATGAATCAATAAAATCTTTAACAAAACAAAACAAAACAAAAAAGCCTTGGATCACTGCTTCAGTGGAAAGTACACATTGTGAGGTTTTAATATATAAATCTTGTTGGAGAGAAGTACAAGGGGACATTAGATTTCTCTAAAATGTTCCAGTTTATTAAAGTAGAACACAATTTTTGTTTGTATAATTAAAAGACAATAAAAAATGTGCCTTTATTTAATCAATCAAAAAATGCCTTCTGTGGTAGGCAGCCCCAACCTCCTGGTAATAGTCTTATATAATACCCTCCCTTTGAGTAGCTTGCTTTTAAATTTTTTCTACATTTATTTATTTTAGAGAGAGGGTGCGCGTGCGGATGGGTGTGTGAGTGAGGAGAGGGGCAGAGGAAGAGAATCTCAAGCAGATTCCCTGCACAGCATGGACCAACCCTTCCCCCTACCACGTGGGGCCCAGTCCCATGACCCATGAGATAATGACCTGAGCTGAAATCACAAGTTGGACACTTAACCAACTGAGCCACCCAGGTGCCCCTTGAGTAACTTGCTTTTAACCAATAGAATATGGCAGCATTGAGATTTTAGCCCTTCCATGAGTAGGTTACAGAAAATCATCACCTCTGACTTGCTAGAACTCTTATCACTTCCTTGGCTTCCATGCTTTGATGAAGTGAGTTGCCACACTGGAAGAATCCACATGGCAAGGAACAGAAAATGACCTCCCTTGAGGAACTGAATGCTCCCAACAAATAAGACCACAGACCCTGAACTAACATTTTCATTGCAATCTTGTGAGAGATTCCTGACCTATAGAAATCATGAAATAACAAATGTGTATTATTTTAAGTCCCTAAGTTTTAGGGTAATTTGTTATACAGCAATAGATACCTTTTTTTATACAAGTGATTTTTGAGAAACTAATTAATAAATCATCATACAAACCCATGTAAAAAAAGAAGGTCTAGTCTATACTGGCAGTAAATATCTGAAGTCATAGACATGCATTGTAACCACATCTGCCAGAACCATCTGAGGAGCTTAACTCAGTCTTTTTTTTTTTTTAAGATTTTATTTATTTATTTATTTGACACGGAGAGAGATCACAAGTAGGCAGAGAGGCAGGAGGAAGCAGGCTCCCCGATGAGCAGAGATCCCAATGCGGGGCTCTATCCCAGGACTCTGAGATCATGACCTGAGCCTAATGCAGAGGCTTAACCAACTGAGCCACCCAGGCGCCCCTTAACTCAGTCTTTTGCAGTCAGGGCACCCTTCAGGGAAGTGGTGGCTCTAAGGCAGGGGTGAGCAGGAGTGTGGGGGTAGGGAGGGAGGAAGCATATGTATCCCTTACCATCAATGCCTACCACCCCCCACCTTCAGACCCTAAGGTGCCTTAGGGCAAGGGCAGTCCCATACAAGGCTCTCAGGCTACGGCCAAGTCTCCCCTCTCAGACCAAGAGGCCCCTAGAAAGAATTTCTTGTCACCCCCAAGAGCCACAGCAGGCTGAATTCCTCCTCCCCAGTGACTTTCTCCCCATCTGTCCCCTACCTCTCAGCCCAGAACTCTGCTCAAAAGGGCAGCTCGTATGGAAAAGAGGCCACCAGACAATGGGTAGAATAGAAACACAAACTCAAGAAATGTATTTCTCTGCCCCAGTTTATTCACCCTGGCTTGGCCCAGAGGCCTGGTTCATACTCAACATGCAAGGGCTAGACACAAAAGTCCCCAGGACCGTTGCTTCAACCTTGCTTCCTATGCCCTTCACCCACCCACCTGTCAGGGATAGAATGCTTTAGAGAAAGGAAGAGCACCCCCATTTTGAAATGGGGAAACTTGGCATCATGCCACTGCTCACCCACCAAGACCTTGTATCCTCATGGCTCCCAAAAGCAAAGCAGAGAGCTTGGCTTCCGTAGTCCTTGGTTCTCCCCAGAATTCACCCACTCTCCATGTCACGGAGCCTCTGCTGGAGCCTGTCAAGCCCCAACAAAAGGACCATGCAGTAACAGAAGGGATTATAGGCTGACATCGCCCCTTGCTCCCCCTGGAAAGCCAACTATGACTCCTCTGGACCCAGACAGCCTGATTTCAGGAAAACAGACCAACCTAATTTAACATCCAGTGTCGCTAAAGCCAGAGAGGCATAGCAAGTAGAGGCACAGAGAAGAGAGTGAGATTTTTTTCTTTCCCAGCAGTCTTGGAACACCTCGTCCATTCCTTGCAAGCAAATAAGCACACATTTGCTTTCATCAGGAGCTTAAATCAATATGGTCTGCAACAGCTCCTTTGCGGTGGAGAAGTGTGGTTTGTTTCAAAGTGATATTTTAGAATTCCCTTTCTCCTTTTCTTCACAGGGTTCTGCACTCTCTTCTCCCCCATCCCCATCTCCCATGTGCCCCAAGGCAGAGTTCAAGTGAGACAGTCCTTTATCTTCTCTGATCCCACCTGCCCCCACCCCTGCCACAGTGTCGATCACCACCCCCACCTCTCCTCCCTCACACTAATTCTCTACTAGTTGCCCTGGCAAAACTGGCCAAAAAGCCATGGCAGGCCCGTGCGGCCACCACACTCCCCACAGCATATCCACCATCAGGGACAACAGCCTTAGCAGAGTGAAGTCTGAGAGGAGGGATAGGGAGAGGGTGGAAAGCTGGCCTGGGAAATCTCAGGGGAATGGATCAGCCACAACCCTCAGATAAATACCGCAGGCTAGCCCTCTCTCCGGAGCAATGGGACCCTGCAGAGAAAAGAAGGCTAGGGTTGGCATCGGGGTAACACAGGGTGTGGATACCCCCACATAAACAGCTGCGTATGCATTTGCATACACCTGCTTGGGGGTCTGCCTGCAAACACACGTGCCCCTGATACACACTTCCCATGCCGGCACCTACACATACAAGGACATATTCATATACACCTCCCACGACCTCAAACTCACACACATGCGCACACACACCTTCTGCATATATAGCCTCCCTTGTGCATATATATGCACATTGCCGGATACCTGTTCATGCACACGTATGCAAACTTACTCCCTCTCCCCTACATGCTCCACACACCCCTATGTTCAGACACAGAGGCCTGCACCTAAGTTAGCTGGCGTGTACACACAGGTCTGTGCTGGGACGCATCCGCCTGCAGGCTGGCGCACACACTCACATTTGCTTACCTGCACTCATACCAGCAAATAATCACGTACTTCCTTGAGCACAAGCACACACATGCGCGCAAATCTGGACACACACCCCTGCACCCTGGCGGAGGCACACCCTTAGCCCTGCTCCTGGGGCCCAGAGGGGGCTGCCCTCTGTTGGAGACAGCGGATCAGCTCCTTCCGGTTGTCCAGGATGGTGTCGAAGCTCTCCTGCAGGCGGGCCTGCTGGTCTACCAGCTGGTGCTGCAGGCCCCGGATCCACTGCAGCAGGGTCAGCCGGCGGTACATCACCAGGTGCGCGTGGTGCTTCTCCTTCTCCTGCTCTTTGTAGCGCTCCTGGGCCTCCAGCTGCTGCACAGCTCGGGCCACGGAGGGCAGAAGGGGATCTGCAGGGCCCAGGCCTTGGGGGGTCCCACAGGCCGGCTCAGGACTGCTGCTGGGGCCATCGGTGCTTGGAGAGCTGCTAGCATAGCCGTTGTCCTCCAGTGGGGAGCAGACCACACTGGCGCCACCCAGCTTCTCAAGCTCAGCTCCCGGGATTTCTGCCCCCTCTGGGGGGCTGCGAACCTCCCCCTCGGGGAGTCCGGGGGCTTGGAAGTCCTGGTTGTCAGAGGGCAACTCAGAGGAGCTCCTCATCAGTATGGGCTCCACGTGGCCAGGCATCCCATGCCAATTCTCATTGGCGTCTTTGGCACTGGCCATGAAGTTAGAGTTGCTGTCTGGTTGGAGTTCTGGCTGACATACTCCCGGTGGGCCCCCTGGGAACTGGCCCCCCTCAGCTAGCCCTGGCTGGATGGTGAACATTTGGTCTGTAAACAGGAAGCAGGAGAATGAGTTAGAGCAGGACAGGGGTTCCAGGGGCGGCGGGGGGGGGGGGGCGGGGGCGGGGTGTGTCCCAAGTCATGGCAACCTAGTGGCAGGGGCAAGGTGGTCTCAGTCCCTTTCCCTCTGGCAACACCTCCCTTTGTGGTTCTCCTCCTCCCTCTCTGTTAACTCAGTGTCCTTCCCCAGTAGGGTTTTCTCAGCCCCCTGAGGCAGCCTGTCTTCTCTATGCCTGTCTATGTAGCTCTATGCCTGTCTCCCCAAAGGATCTCATCCTCTGCTGTAGCTTCAAGAACCCTGAGGTGTTGGCGACTCTCAGATGTGTCTCCAGCCCAGGTCTGATTGCTGTCCAACTCCACAACCAACCACAGGCTCCCCGAATTCTACACATCCAAACCAGCTCTCCCTCCCCAGTGTGCTCAGCAAAATGGCCCACTCTCCATTCAGTCACTCCAGCCAGAAACCTGCAAGCAGCCCCGACTCCTCACTCAGCTTCCTTCCCCCATCACACTGGCCACCAAATGCAGACAAATCTTCCTCACGAAACCCAGCCATCAACCTTCACTTTCACTCGGTTCAGACCATTTCTTACCTGGAGTACCGATGGCCACAGCCTTCTCACTGATCTCCCTGCCTCCAGTTAAAAAGGTAAACGACTTGTCACAGCCCCGGGTGCCCTCTCTAAACTGCTGAACCTCCACATGGCCCACAAGGTTGTGCTTCAGCTGGCCCCTGCTCACCCCTCCAGACTGGCCTCTTCCACTCTGGCCCTCTCACCACCCCCAAACTGCTCAGAAACCTCAGAATATGCCATCATTCACTTCACACAATTCCCTCCCTGCCCCACACACCCTCCCCTGCCCTTCACCTCTAAGCTCCTCTGTTCTCCCAGCAAATTCCTTTCTGAATAAACCCAAAACCCAGCTCTCACCTCTCAGCTCTCAACTCTCCCTCCTCGCCAATAAACACCCCTCCCCGCCAGCCCCAGCAAACATTAATAAGCACAGTTAACCATGGCTTCCCTGGGTCCCCACTGCACTGGTACACACTGCTTTGTCCCTATTTATTTGTTCCTGGTCCCTGGAACGGAGTTGATGGTCAGTAAATGTTTCTATGTAGTCGTTTTGGGATTTGTTTTGTTTTTGGACTATCTTGTGCTAGCAACTTGTATGTGACTAATCCTAGAGTTCTTCTGTATCTCCTCTGTCCTATCCCCGGAGCCGGCGCTCAGCCTAGCACTAAGCAGGTGTCACAATACACAGATGCTGAGGGAGTGAATGCAGGAGAGGGACTGCAGTGGGCTGTCTGTGCTCAGAAAGAGGGAGCCAAGAGTAGCAGGAGGTTACTGCCAGCTGCCTAGTGCTGGAAGAGCTGGCTTCAGTTCCCTCCTCTGCCCCGGGAGCACCTCCCTGCCTGCGCCCACACCCCACTGACAAGCCTCTCTCCTAACCTTGCCCCCTTCCCTCTACAACTACTATCTTGTGCCCCAGCCCTAGCTTGCTCCATCCTGAGGCCCCAGAGGGAGGGCCTATCCCAGCATTCTTCCCTCCCCACTAAGCACTTCTACCAAAATGAGGGTTTGAATCGGCAAGAGGTCTCTACTGATCGCATATTGCTAGGATTAGAAAAAAAGAGGATCGGTGAGAGCAAGCGATAATGTAAATACAGCACGCGCTGAAGAGGTATTTATAGGCGGCAGGGACCCTCCCTACATCCAGTAGTGGGCAAAAGTCCTGGGGCTGTGGGGACGTTTCCCTTCGTGACCTACATGCTCCCATCCCTCTAAGCAGTCTTGGAGATCCTCCCCGCCCAAATGTTTTCTTTTTCCTAAGCTGGGCGGGGCCACAAGGCAAGCAGAGGTGAGCAGGGGTTGCGGCATTAAGGCTCACCGGGGTCTCTGAGATGGTGAAATGGGAACCCAGACAACCCGGCATCAGGCTTCCCCCCAAGCTAATCTGCAAGTCGGGCCGGGGTCGCTGGATGGGGTGGAGGGGGCGGCGCTTGGCTCAGTAAGGGTGGGGTAGGCGGCCTCCCTTCCTGTCTAGCCCTGCGGGGCAGGACCTCCCCAGGAGACAGAGGATAGAGACCATCCTTCCCTAGGCTCCCCATAGGAGGCAGCCAGGCGGAGGCCCCCGGCCCCCCAGACCTGGACCGCCAACCCTCCCCTCCCCGCCCGACTCACGGCCTGGACGCGCCCGCCCCGGCGCGGCTGGCTCTGCTCCCGCGGACCCGGTGGCGGGATCTCGTCCCTCGGGGCGGGGTGGGGTGAGGGGGGGTCCTCGGCCTGGCCTGGACGGCCCCGCGGGCTGGGCGTGGGGTGCTGGGTTCCCGCGCTGCGCGGCCAGCCCCAGGCCCGGACTCCGGAGTCGGGCGGCGTCAGCGCGGCGGGGCGGGGCGGCCGGGCCCACGTGGGCCGGTTCGGGGGTTCTGCAGAGCTGGCGGCTCCTGCAGCAGGAGCGCCCCAACCGACTCCCCGCCTCCTGCAATCTCGACCGAGGCCTGCCGGGTGGGGGGGGGGTTATCTTCTAACTGCATCCACTGGGTCCCTCGGATCGATTTGCGTCGCTGCAGATACAGTGACATTTTCAAAATGAAAATCTGATCATGTCACCTGCCTCCTGCTTAAAGCCTTTCCAATGGCTTCCCTTTTTCGGGGTAAATCGCGAAGGCAGCAGCCACAGGGTTCTGAGCCGCCCGTCCTATCTACCTACCCACCTTCATCCTCTGCCCTCCGTCTCTTCAGTTAGGCCTCACGACCCTTTCTGCCACGCGACTTCTGCACACACTGTTCTCTGTACCTAAAACTCTGTTCCCATTCTCGACTTACTCATGTTTCAGCTCTCTTCTCGGATAAACCTTCTCTGACCTCTTAGACCAGATTCGTTTCCCCTTTTATGTTATCCCAGGGCACTTCGTTCCTTTTCTTCATTGAATCTATCGCAATTTGAAATGATATATTCATTTTGTGCTTATTTCATTAAAGTCACTTAATGAAAGCTATGTGTTTTGTTGTTGTTGTTGTTGTTGTTTTTTCTTTAAAGATTTTATTTATTTATTGGGCAGAGAGAGAGAGAGATCACAAGAAGGCAGAGAGGCAGGCAGAGAAAGGGGGGAAGCAGGCTCCCCAACTAGCAGAGAGCCCTATGTGGAGCTGGATCCCAGGACCCTGAGACCATGACCTGAGCCAAAGGCAGAGGCTTCAACCCACTGAGCCACCCAGGCACCCCTGAAAGCTATGTTTAAGAGAAGAAAGAAAATTTGCTCTGGGACAGGATTGGGCCTCCTGTCCTGCACCAAGGCCCTGGCACCTTCCTCTCTGCAGGGCAGAGAACCTCTCCATGGTGTCTGTGCAATGAGCCCTTCTCAGTTCCTGCTTACTAAAGCCTGACCCCCTCACTCCCATCTTTCTAGGACGAAATGTGAAGTGTTGGGCCTCGATTTACAATCAGAGAGAATGGAGTCAGAGCTGATTCTCACTCTAATGATAAGAAAGCACTGGCTGGTGTTAGGGAAGTTACGGCTTCTTAAATTTAACTTCCTGCCTAAGGCAGCCCTAGAAAGGAGACTGGGACAAATTGAGCCTTCAGGGCACCCACATGAGATTCTAGGAGGTCCCTTCCATACCCCTCACTTTCCCGAGTAAAGCAAGCAACTGGCTACAACCTTCTTCATGTCCTCCCCCCAATAAAAACGAACTAAAACTGGGACGCTTGGGTGGCTCAGTCGTTAAGCGGTTGCCTTCAGCTCAGGTCATGATCTCAGGGTCCCTGGGATCAAGCCCCTCATCGGGCTCCCTGCTCAGAGGGTAGTCTGCTTCTTCTTCTCCCATTCCCACTGCCTCTGTTCCCTCTCTCGCTGTGTGTCTCTCTCTGTGTCAAATGAATAAAATCTTAAAGAAAGCTGATATGAATTTATCTTCGGATCATAATACATTTAAAAATACTCAGGGTGCCTGGGTGGCTCAGTGGGTTAAAGCCTCTGCCTTCGGCTCAGGGCATGATCTCAGGGTCCTGGGATCCAGCCCCATATGGGCTCTCCACTCAGCAGGGAATCTGCTTCCCTTCCTCTCTCTCTGCCTGCCTCCCTGCCTATTTGTGATCTCTGTCAAATAAATAAATAAAATCTTTTTTAAAAAGTACTCTTGTCTTTTCCTTATCTCTTTCTGCTTCCCTCTCCCATCTTTTGCTATTTTTTTCGACCTCAGCCCAATTGCTACATCAAGTACTAACTAGTCTCCCTTTATCCCCTACCCACTGCAAGTTCCTCTTGCCTTTAGCCAAGTGATCAAATGACGTGACCCAGATCCTCCTAAAGCCACCCTGAGCCTGTGTGGTCTCGAGTTCTGCGGATCTTCCTGTGCCCTACAGCTATGTCAGATAGTTGGTGGTTCTGTGGGCCCAGAGCTGCTCCTCCCCCTACAACCCCCTCCCGTGGACTCCATCTCTCCCAGATCTAACCCTGTGGGCCAAATGGGAGCCTGATGCGTCCCCAGATGGGAACCCCACTCCAGGTGAGTTAGCATCCTTCTCTGGGACTTTCTGAAATAAAAGGAAGACAAAACAGGGAAGATAGATGGGCAGGGCTGCAGCAATCACATTCCCTGCCAAGTGGGAGTCAGTTTATAGCAGGAGAAAATGATGCTCACGCACGGAAGCAGAGACAAAAGACGGAAGTCCTGGCGATGTTCCCGTCCCTGCTTCCTGAGGCCTTTCTCTATCTTCCAATAAGGCCCCTATTTTGCCAAGCCTAACTTGAGTGGAATTTCTTTCCTTCACCGGCAATCAAAGAATCCTGATTAATACAAGAGCACAAGGTGGTGACCCAAGGGTCCCTCTCATATACCTCTCAGCCCTCATTAAGGAGGAGCAATTCTATTTCCCCATGGTAGCCATTATCAACCCAGCTTACATGGTGACCTCCTTTGAGATGCAGTGGAGTCATCATAGTGTTCCCTCTGGGGAGGAATGAAACATTCCTCCCCAGACTGGGGAGGAATGAAACATTCCTCCCCAGACTCTGAAACCTGCAGTGGAGTCATCATAGTGTTCCCTCTGAAACCTCCTGACCTGTAGAGGTTAGAATGGCGGAGACAAGAAGCAAAGTCTGGAGAAAGTGTCACGTGCAATCACGTAATGTGCTATGCCTACCTCTGTCTCTTACTGAGTATTCTGGCTGCAGATCCCAATTCTATGCTGTTGACTAGGAGCCTCTATGGTGCTCTGTGGGGCAGCCCTCTGTAGCTGCAGCTGCATCATCAGTCACCCTCTCCATTGTCCCGTTAAGCTAATTGTTTCTAAATAGCATCATCTCCACACGTGAATTCCAAGGGCAACAGATTGCAGCCTCTCTTCTCTTAGTCAAGGGCAAAGTTATGTGGGATCCTCCAGCCCTGGCTAATCAGTGCACCGAGTGCTCAGACAGTGGTCCTGGGCATGCCATAATTTTCAAAAGCCAGGAGTCTTTAGAACAAAAGACCCAGGAAGGCAGGGGCGTCCATGCCTACATGATCACAGAAAAGCAGATATATGGATGTCTGTGGTTCATTCACCGGAAGATTCCAGTTAGAATACCAAGGAACCAGTAATTCCAGGTAGAGCAGTAAAGCATCCACCTACCTACATAGATTTCAGGGATGTAATTGGCAGGGACATAGGAATCACCAGAGAGGGCCAGTAGCAGCCTGACTAGGCCAGCCCAGGGCAATAGACAGATGTCCTGGCAGACAGACAGATGTCAGAACCAAGAGAGGGTAGCAGTGAGTAGTCAGACCCAGGTTTTAAGGCCTAGAGTGTCAGGTGAGAAGACAAGGGAAAGGAGACATATTTCTACCCCACGGAATAGGACAGGCATGAGTTCCTCTCCAGGTGGAGAACTTCTCAGTATCAGTACTCCCAGGAAGAAAGGGGTGGGGAGTAGGATCAAGGTGTTTCAGCCTCAAAGACTTTGCCCCTTCCTGTCCCTTCCCTCACACCCAGCAGAGGGCTCACCTTGAGTCATGGGCTGTGTTGGGAATTCAGGGCAGAATCGGGACTGGTGGGAGCCTCCTGCGACTCCCTGTTTAGAAAGGGAAATCAAAAAAAGTGGGCCGTACAGGGTGGCAGGCCTTACAACAGAGCTATGAGGCAAAAGTAATGAGTACAAAAGAGGGTAAGGAACTCTCTGGCGTCCCAGAGAGGATATTTGAACCAGGCTTTAAAGGATGAATAGAAGCTCCCCGCCAAGAGAAAGTGGGGGAAGGCCAAGGAGATTATATGCCGTGTGTATGCTCAGACTGTGGCCCAGGTGACCGGGGCTTGAGGGGAAATGAAGGTAGGAGATGAGGCTAGAGGGTAAAGTTGGCCCAGCTGTGAAAGGCCTTGACCACCATCCCAAGGAGCCTGAGCCTCATCCTGCAGGCAGCTGGGAAAACCTGAGCACGCCCCCAAAGCTTCCTCATCAGAACAAAGCATAGGCCTCTAGCCCTGGAGGGCCAACTCTATTGCTACCCACCTTCTTCTCTTTCCTCGAGCTCACGTATCTGCCAGCTTCCCCATGTGGCTTTGGGAACTTAGGCAAATCAAAGCATTTCAAACTTCTCAGATTAAATCATGGCACTGTGCCTTGAACATGGTTAAATAACATTGTAATTGTGAACATTATTCCTTGGACTCCCAGCACTAGACACAGCCCTGGAGGGCCTCTGGTGTCCCAGGAAGTCCTTAAGGCCGATGAGAAGGAAAATCATTCCCCAGAATTAGCTCATCCTGGGAAAGAAGACCTACATAGCTGGTGACCTCCTTGTTTTGTTCATCCATTTCTCCGCTGCCCTTTAAAGGTAAAGGGTTGCTCTCTTCTCTCAAGAAATTGCTGTGCGATCACTTTGGGTAAGACATGTCCATTCCCCACCCCCAATATGGCTGTTTTCTCGGCTGTAAAATGAGGTGAGCACCATCAAATCAGAAGTTGTTGTTTGTTTGTTTTTAAGATTATATTTCTTTATTTGAGATCACAAATAGGCAGAGAGGCAGGCAGAGAGAGAGAGAGGGAAGCTGGCTCCCTGCTGAGCAGAGAGCCCGATGTGGGGGGGGCGGGGTGTGGCTGGGGGGCTCTATCCCAGGACCCTGGCAGAGGTTTTAATCCACTGAGCCACCCAGACACCCCTCAAATCAGAAGTTTGTTTTTTTTTTAAGATTTTGTTTATTTATGTGACACACACAGAGACAGAAATTACAGGTAGGCAGAGGGGAGGGGGGGAAGCAGGCTCTCCGCTGAGCAGAGAGCCAGATCTGGGACTCGATCCCAGGACCCTGAGATCATGACCTGAGCCAAAGGCAGAGGCTTAACCCACTGAGCCACCCAGGCGCTCTCAAATCATAAGTTTTTTTTTTTTTTTTTTTTTTTTCCCCCCTAAGCCTTGGAATCTTATTTTTCCCCCCCAGACAAAATCTATGCAGTATACCCAGACCGAGATCCATCTTCCGCCGGAACCCTCCACCCTAAATGGCTCCTGAGGAGGCTCCCGGGAACCTTTTAAAGCTCATGGGGCACAATTACAAATGCACTAGGGGATGCATCCCTCCACTCACCACCCCTGCGCCCCCAAAGGGGCAAGGAGAAACTGCGGGGTGTTTGGGGGCTGCTTGGGGAATGAAAGTTAGCTTAGACTCTTTCTCTTCAGTGTGCCCAAGTGGTAAGTGGCCTCTTCCAAACATCTCTTCCACCGTGAGACCAGAAAGGCAAATCCGAGGTCCCGAGGCTGTGGGAAATCCTAGAGTCCACAAAAGGGGGAGCGGGCTAGAGAAGCTTATGGGAAGGAGGACCGGGAGAAGGGAGTGCCTGCCTGTCCCACCCCCTTCCTACCAGCTGCCTCTGTGGGCTCCGTAATCCCCCCGCGCTCTCCCCCTCCGCACCCTCTGGCCGCCCACCTCTCCTCCATCCACCCCATTCATCAGTAGGAGGGCACGGTATCAGCACAGCCTTTCAGGGTCTGACAGGTCCTTTCTGGGTGCCCCCCACATGTAACCACTTAACCCCCAGCACAAAGGGCCTAGCTGAATGGGCTTGGAGCCGGTGGCTCGTGCAGAAGGGGAGGCCTCAATAGGATTTGGGGAGCTGGGTGTATAAACCGCTCTGCTCCAGCAGCCCTCAATGGAGGAGCGGGAGTCGGGGCATGTGCCGAGGGGAGGAGCCCGGCAGCTGCATCCCACCCCCGAACAATGATTTATTCATTCTCCTGGCACACACAGAAAAAAAAACAGGCGGGGTGGGGCGGGGAACGTGGCCCCACAAATCGCCCTTGACCTCAGCTGATTCCGGAGGCAATGAAGCAGCTCAGAGCGCCCCCTCCCACTTGTAATGCATTGCCTCCAGGCAGCCCTTCCTCTTCCCGGCCAGCAAGAAAAGTGCGTGACAAGGTAAGGGGCGCCTTGAGTAGCCTGCAGGTCAGGCGGGCTTGCTCTCTGAACTCGCTCCACCCAGTCTCAACCTCAGTCTCTCTAAAATCTTCCTGGTCAGGTTTTTCTCAAACCCATTTCACAGCCAGAGAAACTGAGGCAGAAAAAAAAAAAGGCACACAGCTTGACCCTTCTCAGGACTGCCCCAGGGAAGCAGGTTTGGGAGCTCAGCCTGGAGATAGCCTACAGATAAAGGGCATGCAGTAAAGGCTTGCTGGGTGAATGAATGGCTGCTAAGAGAAGGTATCCTATTTGTTGTCCACACTTCTAGCCCCCATCCTCCCGCCACATCTGCCTCTGATCCGTCGGAACAATCTTAGGGAGAATATTGGGAATTAGGGGAGAGAAGGAAGACAGGTGAGTAGAGATGCTAAAACCAGTAGATTTTAAAAAATATTTTGAGGGGCACCTAACTGAAGGTAGAGCATGCAACTCTTGATCTTGGGGTCATGAGTTCGAGCCCCACACTGGGGGCAGATTATATTTAAAATTAAAAAAAAAATCTTTAAAAAAATGTTCGGTGGGTAGGAGGTTTCGAGAAGATAAATTGTGACAAAAATAAATTTGTTTTTGCCTCCTAGCCTCCACACCTCATGTCACCAGAGCCAGATTAAAAAAAAAAAAAATCATAATAATAAATAAAACTAAAAATCAATAATGTTAGCAGAACAGAGAGAACCAGATTGAAGTGACCATCCTCAGACTGGCCCCTGGGCCTCCTGGCCCCAAGCTCATAATTACCCTGTCACACAGAAAACAAATCTATGTGGGTGTTGAATGTGGAGAGATGGGAGATCCTGGGCAAGGAAGTTGCCCAGCTCAGGAGGGGGAAGGGAGCTGCAGTAGGAAAACAGATTGGCTCTTGGTGCTGGGACAGGAAGGCGGTGGTTTGAGACTGACAAAAATTAAGGCCTTGAAAGTTCCAAAAAAGTTTTCTTCCCTGATACAGGAGGGTAGACGCATGAAGGAAGGTGATCCTGCCTAATACTGAACGTTAGTGGTGGGAAGCCAGAGGGAGAAGTCCCCCAGCCCACTTCTCTGAGCCCAGGAGGGCAGGTTGCTATGATGCTGCTGCCCTCTGGTGGGCAAAAAAGACAGTCTCAACACCTCCAACGCCGGAAACTTGGCTGGAAACTGCAGTCTGTCTCCTTTTCTGTTCTAAAGCCTTGGCCACCAGGATGAGCAAACCCCAGGAAGGAGATGCTGAGGCAGTTTAGCATATAGAACACTCGTTAAGAAGTGCCCTTGGGATCAACATCTGTGGAAGAGAGGGGACAGAAGCCCATCCACCATTCAGGCCCCCAGCGGCCTCAATCAACACCTCAGGGAAATCTAAAGGTTGGATGGTCCTCAAATTTGTCCCCAAATGAGCAGAGATGGCCAGCCCTTCATACTCCTGTCACTGGATGCAGGCCATGCTGGAAAGGGGCATGACCTCAGGCAAGGGGTTCTCTGCTGCAAAGGCAGTCCTTCAAGGGGCTGACCACTGAAAGCTGTCTGCAGAAAGTTTTCCCCAAACCTGGGCCAACAAGGTCTTCCTCGAAGTGGGATGGGACAGCGCATTCCCGTCTACCCCTTACCCCACAGACACTCATCAAACACGTGTTACAGGAGCAGCACGGTCTGATCCCGCCTCGGGCTCCAGGCTCAATGGCGGCAGCCTCTAAATCTGTTATTCAAGTAACTGATCTTGGGAAATGGTCAAGGGAGTCTTTTTTTTTGGATTTTTAAATTTTTTTAAATTTTTATATAAACATATAATGTAATCCCACTACCCTCTCCCAACACCCCTCCCCCCACCCCCTCAGTTTGTTTTATGACATTAAGAGTCTCTTTTGATTTGTCTCCCTCCCGATCCCATCTTGTTTCATTTATTCTTTTCCTACCCCCTTAACCCCCACCCCCATTGCATCTCCACTTCCTCATATCAGGGAGATCATATGATAGTTGTCTTTCTCCGATTGACTTATTTCACTAAGCATAATACCCTCTAGTTCCATCCATGTCGTTGCAAATGGTAAGATTTCATTTCTTTTGATGGCTGCATAGTATTCCATTGTATATATATACCACTTCTTCTTTATCCTTTCATCTGTTGATGGATATCTAGGTTCTTTCCATAACTTGGCTATTGTGGACATTGCTGCTATAAACATTCGGGTGCACGTGCCCCTTTGGATCACTACGTTTGTATCTTTAGGGTAAATACCCAGTAGTGCAATTGCTGGGTCACAAGGTAGCTCTATTTTCAATTTTTTGAGGAACCTCCATGCTGTTTTCCAGAGTGGTTGCACCAGCTTGCATTCCCACCAACAGTGTAGGAAGGATGGTCAAGGGAGTCTTAATGCTCGAACTCGTGGATCCATTCATTCAACAAACACTCACTGGGGTTTACTGTGTGCCAAGTCTAGAGGGAGACACTTTACCGATGTTTTCTTATTTAATCTTCACAACTGTGAGGCTGGTATTAACTTAGATTATTCACATGAGATGAAGTTACTAAGTGGCTTTCGCTGTGCAGTAACACTAAAAAAATGACACCATGGGACAAGTGCTGTTGCTGCTGTCAAAGTTCTTTCGGGCCCCAAAGGGGTGTCAGCTCTGTTCTGTATGTGCGCATGCCTGTATGGAGAGAGGTGGCTTTTCTCTCTGCTTTTAGCCAGAATATTTCCTAGATCACAGCCAAGAGTCGTGCCTCCATGGCCTCTGGCTTTAATTCCTTTCTACAGAAGCATGGGCTTTAAAAATTCCTGATTGTGGGACACCAGGGTGGCTCATCGGTTAAGCATCTGCTTTCAGCTCAGGTCCTGATCCCAGGGTCCTGGGATCGAGCCCCATGTCGGGCTCCCGCTCAGAGGAGTCTGCTTTTCCCTCTGCCTGCTGCTCCCCTGCTTATGCGCTCTCTCTCTCTCTGACAAATAGATATCTTAAAAAATAAAAAAATAAAATTAAATATCTTAAAAATAAATAAAAAATATTTTATAAAAATAAAATTAGATATCTTAAAAATAAAAATAGTTATCTTTTTTTTTAAAGATTTTATTTATTTATTTGACAGAGAGAGATCACAAGTAGGCAGAGAGGCAGGCAGAGAGAGAGAGGAGGAAGCAGGCCCCCTGCTGAGCAGAGAGCCCGATGTGGGACTCGATCCCAGGACCCTGAGATCATGACCTGAGCCGAAGGCAGCGGCTTAACCCACTGAGCCACCCAGGCGCCCCAAAAAGAGTTATCTTAAAAAAAATAAAAATTCCTGGTTGTAGCTACAGAACTGGCTTCTTCCCTGGATAAAGGGAGAGATCACTCTTCATCCCTGGTGCTCTTTGGTCATCTGATCATTAGAAAGTCCACAAAAGGGTGAGTTCTACCTCCGACATCTAACTTCCTTAACTGCGTGATCATTTGGGGAGAGCCCTGAACAGACAAGCGGTGGACGTTTCTTTTTTTCTTTTTTCTTTTTCTTTTTTAAAAGATTTTATTTACTTATTTGACAGAGAGAGACACAGTGAGAGAGGGAACACAAGCAGGAGTGGGAGAGGGAGAAGCAGGCTTCTCACCAAGCAGGGAGCCCCATGCGGGACTCGATCCCAGAATGCTGAGATCATGACCTGAGCTGAAGCCAGACGCTTAACAACTGAGTCACCCAGGCACCCTTAGGTGGAGTTTTCTGCTCCAAAAACCTCTCTGTACTCTGTAGCTCTCATAACCCGACTGTAGGAGGTGAGGGCTAGACAGAGGAACCTGTCAGCCGCTGTTCTATTATAGTCCTGACCCGTTCTCATCTTTGGCCAATTAAGTCTCCCAGCCAACAACATAAAGATTTAGTTTTCTCATTTAGATTCCAATGATAAAGAACTTGAAGGAAAAAGAGACATGTATGTGTGTCAGGGGGAAGCTTGGATGTCAAGGAACTTCTGGGTCTGACTGCAGAAAGACATAAAGTGCTCTCAATATTCCTCACCCCCTCCCAACCACACACACACACACACACACACACACACACTCACATGTATGCACATATACACACGCCTTTCCTCCTGGGCCCCCAGAACCTAATTTTTCACGTTTGGAAAACCCAGATGATTTTTGCCTGGGTCCATCTGGCTTTCCAAATAACCTGTCTTTTTGATAAATAACATAAGTTAAATTAGACAAGACAAACAAAGAGAGGGGTGGGCAGTCGGCTTTTTTCCTTCCATCAGCCTCTGAGAGAGAAGGCCTGAAAAAACGTACACCATGACTCACTCCCAACCCTGCCCTAGCTAGAACTTTCCACCCCTTAAACTTGGCCCTGTGATTCCCCAGTCTAGAGCTGGGGGCCGCCCCTTCACCCCCACATGCGTCGTCCACCAGCCATCAAGAATATCAGACCATGGTGCTTTCTAAAATAAAGGGAAAGAACCCAGGCGTTCAGCCCCAGAGCTTCTTCCAAACCCCCTGAGGCTGTAGCTACTTCAAACCCCCTTTTCCCATTATGTATCCCACCACAGGGAAGAACTAAATCAATACACTGAAAATGAAAACCTTTAAGGTGAGAGAACAGAGGACAAAAAGAGGGGATGGGAAGGACGTGGATAGTACAGACAGATGATACAGCTACTAGGGATAGAGGTCTGGTACCGGGGTCTCCAAAGGTACAGAGGTGACCCCAGCCATCCACAAAGTCATGCTGATCTCTGCTTGCTGCGAGAGTCCGGGTACACAGCCAGTGCTCATCCCAACCACTCCCACAGGTCCCAGCACATAGCCAGCCCACGGGCCATGGGCTGCTGGCTCTGGCTAGGCTTGGCTTGGCTTCTCCTCCCCACTCAGCCAGAACACTATGAGGCCTGACCCCCAGCCTGTCCTCAGCAGCGGGCTAGTGGCCATCAGTGTGGCCTCTTCTATCATTTCAGATTAATTTGTGCCTCTCCCAATACAACCCTGTGAGCTAAACCCAGTCATATCACTCATACCTCATTTCCAGATGAGGAAAGAAGTTCAGAGAATGACTTATTCAAGGTCATGCCACTTGCAAGTTGCAGAATAAGGATTTAAGCCTTCAGCCACTGCCAATATCCTATCCCCCACTAGGAAGCTACTTTATAAGCAGTTCAGCTCCTAGCTTCTCCCCATTAGCTCTTCCAGGCTTTAAATCAGTCTTTGCTCAGGAAGTACTTATTGAATGATTCTATGTGCTGGGTATGGTGCTACCTATGCTTTTTCTTTTCTTTTTTATATTTTTTTAAAAGATCTTTTTAAAGCAATTTCTATACCCAACATTGGGCTCAAACTCACAACCCTGAGATCAAGAATCACACACTCTATGGACTGAGCCAGCCAGGGGCCCCTTTCTTTATATTTTTTAACAAAACAGATATGGTCTCTGCTTTTACAAAAATTAGTCTAACAGGGAAGGCAGACCTACACAAACATTTAAGGTGGCAAATCGTGACAAAAGGGGGTGCCTGGGTGGCTCAGTCAGTTGAGTGTCTGCCTTCAGCTCAGGTCATGATCTCAGAGTCCTGGGACTGAGTCCTGCATCGGGCTCCCTGCTCAGTGGGGGTCTGCTTCTCCCGCTCCCTCTGTGCTCTCTCTCTCTTTCAAGTAAGTAAATAAATGTTTTTTTTTAAATTGTGATAAAAGATGCAAAAGGAAAGGAAACTAACAGAGGTAAGCAGATTAAGAAAGGGGTGGTAATGGCAGGCTTCTCGGAGGAGGTTCAATCTAAGCTAACATCTGGAGATTATATACTAGCCAGACAAAAAAGGAGGGTGAAGAGAAAGGCATGCCAGGAAAAGGGAAGAACACTTTGGAAGGCTCTGAGGTTAAGTGTAATGTGGAAGGAGAGTGGACAGGAGGTTGAGAGGCAGAGCTATATAATGGAGGGCCTTGTAGGCCATGAGGAGTTTGAACTTCATTCTGAGTGCAATGGAAACAATGAAAGATTTTATTTTTTATTTTTTAGAGGAAGGAGGGGCAGAGGGAAGAGAGAATCTTTTTTTTTTTTTTAAGATTTTATTTATTTGGCAGAGAGAGAGTGAACACAAATGGGGGGAGCAACAAAGGGAGAGGGAAAAGCAGCTCCCTACTGAGCAGCAAGCCTATTTGGGACTTGATCCCAGGACCCTGGGATCAGGACCTGAGCTGAAGGCAGATACTTAACCGACTGAGTCACCCAGGCACCCAAGACACTGAAAGGTTTCATATGAGGGAGTGGCATCCTCTAGTTTATGTTTATGTTTATATAAAGGTCACCCTCTGGCTGCTGTACATAGATTAGATGGAAGGCAAGCTAAAATATTTTAGGAGAGGAGAGCTCAGGAGGCTGCCACAGTCCGTGGGAAATTATGGAAACTTGGATTAGGGCACTGGCTATGGAATGGCGAGACAGCTGAATGCAATGTAGAAGTCAAAATAATAGGTCTCAGAGTGTTTGATTATGGAAGTAAGGAAGGAGGGGTTGATGCCCTTACAGAAGCACCTGGCGACTCAGTGGTTGTAGTGGGCGACTCTTGATCTTGGGGTTGTGAGTTCAAGCCCCATGTTAAGTATAGAAATTATTTAAAAATAAAATCTTTGGGGCACCTTGGTGGCTCAGCTGGTTAAGCATCTAATTCATGATCTCAGCTCAGATCTTGATCTCAGGGTTGTGAGTTCAAGCCCCGCATTGGACTTAAAATATAAAAGAAACACTTAAAAAAAAAAGGAAAATAAAAAGAAAAATATTTTAAAAAGAGAGAATGGTCTTATAAAATAACTAAGTCATGGAGATGTACTTTACAGCATGGTGACTGTAGTTAATAATATGGTATAGCATACTACAGAGTAGCCAAGACAGTAGATCATAAAAGTTCTTATCACAAGAAAAAAATGCCTAAGTAACCATGTGTGGTCACAGATGTTAATTAACTAGACTTACTGAGGTGATCATTTCACAATATATACAAACATCAAATCATTATAATGTACACCTTAATATAACATTATATGTCAATTACAACAAAAAAAGAAAACACTTTAGGCTCAGATTTGAAGGAATGATAAAGTGAAATAAGATCCTCGTAACTTAAAAAAAAAAATTATGCCCTTCAGGTTTCCAGCCTGAATGTCTGGGTATATGAGGTACTTTTTATTGAAATGAGAAACACTTGAGGAAGAACAGGTTTTTAGAAGGAAGGAAGATCACACACACACACACACACACACACACACACGTATATATACATATATGTACTTACATGTATATATACACATATACACATATATACGTGTGTGTGTGT
>RCUC01148237.1:0-42105 GCA_003697995.1 Taxidea taxus jeffersonii
GATGGGTTTTGTTTTTTTATCCATTCTGAAACCCTGTGTCTTTTGATTGGGGCATTTAGCCCATTTACATTCAGGGTAACTATTGAGAGATATGAGTTTAGTGCCATTGTATTGCCTGTATGGTGATTGTTACTGTATAATGTCTCTGTTCCTTTCTGGTAATACTTTTAGGGTCTCTCTTTGCTTAGAGGACCCCTTTCAATATTTCCTGTAGAGCTGGTTTGGTGTTTACAAACTCTTTCAGTTTTTGTTTGTCCTGGAAGCTTTTAATCTCTCCTTCTATTTTCAATGATAACCTAGCTGGATAAAGTATTCTTGGCTGCATGTTTTTCTCGTTTAGTGCTCTGAATATATCATGCCAGTTCTTTCTGGCCTGCCAGGTCTCTGTGGATAAGTCTCCTGCCAATCTAATATTTTTACCATTGTACGTTACAGACTTCTTGTCCCGTGCTGCTTTCAGGATTTTCTCTTTGTCGCTAAGACTTGTAAATTTTACTATTAGGTGGCAGGGTGTGGGTCGGTTCCTACTGATTTTGAGAGGTGTTCTCTGGGCCTCCTGGATTTTGATGCTTGTTCCCCTTGCTATATTAGGGAAATTCTCTACAATAATCCTCTCCAGTATACCTTCTGCTCCTATTTCTCTTTCTTCTTCTTCTGGAATCCCAATTATTCTAATGTTGATTCGTCTTATGGCATCACTTATCTCTCGAATTCTCCCCTCGTGGTCCAGTAGTTGTTTGTCTCTCTTTTGCTCAGCTTCTTTATTCTCTGCCATTTGGTCTTCTATATCACTAATTCTGTCTTCTGCCTCATTTATCCTAGCAGTAAGAGCCTCCATTTTTGATTGCACCTCATTAATAGCTTTTTTTATTTCAACTTGATTAGACTTTAGTTCTTTTATTTCTCCAGAAAGGGCTTTTATTTCTCCTGACAGGGTTTCTCTAATATCTTCCATGCCTTTTTCGAGCCCGGCTAGAACCTTGAGAATCGTCATCCTGAATTCCAGATCTGACATATTACCAATGTCTGTATTGATTAGGTCCCTAGCCTTCCGTCCTGCCTCCTGCTCTTTTTTTTGTGGTGAGTTTTTCCGCCTTGTCATTTTGTCCAGATAAGAATCCGCTGTTCTCCTTGTTAAGCGAACTTGGTCTTGGCTGGATTTCTTTGATCTTCTGGGGGAGGGGCCTGTTGTAGTGATTCGCAGGTGTCTTTGCCCCAGGCGGAGTTGCACCGCCCTTACCAGGGGCCGGGCTAAGTAATCCTCTCAGGTTTGCTTTCAGTAGCTTTCCTTCCCTGAACGCGCTTTCTGTAGAGTTCTGGAGGACGGGAATGACAATGGCGGCCTCCCAATCTCTGGTTCAGAGGAGCCGAGAGCTAGGGGCCCCAGTCTTCAGTGCGCCTTCAGAGAAAAGCGTTTAATCCCTCCAGTCTCCCTAGCCCACGTTTGCGCCGGAGACCGCGCGCGCCCGCCCGCAGACCACGCGCGCCCGCAGACCGCGCTCAGAGAAAATCGTGCCTAAGCAGTCCCGTCTCACTGGCTTCTGGGAGTGCTCCGAGCTCACCCAGCCTGTGACCAAGCGTCTCTGTCTCTGGCAGAGTCCCACCTGGAGTACCCGAACCCCGTAGATCCCTGAGCTCTCCCGGGTCGGAGTCTCTCCGGATCTTGTGGGGACCCTCGCACAGAGCACCGGCCCGTGTCACAGACCACTAGGAAATCTCGGCTCTGTCTCCGCAGCCGACTTCCCCGCTCTAATACCTGTGAGCTCTGCGACACTCAGACACCCCCGATCCTTCTGTGACCCCGTGGGACCTGAGTCCACGCTGTCCCCGTGAGGTCTTCACCCCAGTTTAGCCTCTGGAGTGATGTCCCTCCTTGGAGCCGACTTTTAAAAGTTCTGATTTTGTGCTCCGCCGCTTGCCGGGAGCCGGCCCCTCCCCCTGGGGTCTATCTTCCCCTCGCGTTGGATTCACTTCTCCGCTGGTCCTACCTTTCAGAAAGTGGTTGATTTTCTGTTTCTAGAATTGTTGTTTTTCTTCTCTTCGATCTCCTGTTGGATTTGTAGGTGTTCGGAATGGTTTGATAGGCGATCTAGCTGATCTCCTGCTGGCTGATGTCGTCTCAGCCTCCTACTTCTCCGCCATCTTGACTCCTCTGTGTGCAGTGTTATTTATAATAGCAAAAAATAGCTATAGATAAAATGTCCAACTGTAGGTAAATAGTAAAATAAATTATGATGTATAATTCATGAATTTGACAGAATATTATACAACCTTTATAATGCTGCTTCTGAAGCATATTTAAAATCTTGGAAATTTTTCATGGTACAGTGTTAAATGAAAATTCAGGACTTAAAATTATATTTGCATAATTATTAAAATAAATATTCCAAATGGAAATAAACAAAAATTATCAGGCAGTGTTATCCCAATTTATAGTTCTTTCTTTTCTTTCCTTCCTTCTACCCTCCCTACCTTCCTTCCACCCAAACTTCCTCCTTCCTTTTCTCCTTGCTTCCTGCAATATATATGCCTAGAAAGATATCTGGAATGATGTGGCCTAATATTAACCCTGGATGTCTGGGGTACTAGAGTATGTGTGCTCCCCAACCCCCTCATTTTTGCACTATTTTGCTCTATAGTTTAAATTCTTCATAAAAGCATTTTGTAGTTTTACAAGAAAATTTTACAAAAAATTAGTAATACCTATTTTTGTAGGGGTTTTGTGAGCATTGAATAAGATGACCAGGAAACCACTTGGCATCATGTAGCAAGCAGAATTCTGAGTTGCCCCCAAATTCCTGCTCTATGCTGGACATGCCCTGGACATGCAGCACCTGCCTGGAAGGTCCTCTTTCCTTTTCCTTTGGCAACTTTCTATTCATCCTTTAAAACCTGTTCAGATCAATGTGAAGAATGTCTAACCCCCCAAGAATGAACAACTCCCCCAGAATGCCCAGTAGGAGAGGAGTTCACAGGTGTACCGGGTTGGGGGGGCACTTCACATGTGACTGAAGAAAAGGACAAGGAGTGCGTGAGCCCAACTGTGCCCAGCACGTGGCCCTGGGGCCAGATGGGGGCACAGGTGAGAAAATACCGTGTCCTTCTGGCTGAAAGAGGCCAAGCACATGGGCCGAGTGGGGCCCAGCCAGCAGAACCAGGTCGAGCAGGGCCAGGCAGAGCCGAGCTTGTGGATGGAGCAAGTCGAGCAGAGCCGAGTGAAGCCGAGCTGGTGGACAGAGCTGGTCGGTTGGAGCCCAGCAGGGCCAGGCCGAGCCGAGTGGTGGGGCAAAGCGGATGCCACGGAGCCAAGTGGCTGGGAGACAGGACTGAGGCCGAGTGTGCCCATGGCTAGTGGAGGCGGTGGGTGTGTGCAGAGGTGAGGCTGCTCTGCAAGTCCTGTCGCGCGTCACCTCTGGACCCCTCCTTTCTAGGACCAGCGGGAAAGCCGCGCGCTCTGGTTTCCTGAGCCTGTGAAGTAGCTTTCAGAGAGACTCTCTTCCTTTGGTGGCCTCAGTTTCCCCATTTGTAAAATTAGGGCAATGGAAGGAAGCAGTAGACCCCCGTGTGTGCAGCCTTTCTTAAGGCCTCCCCCTCAGAGGGCGATACTGACTTTTCCTATTTTCTAGTGGCACCGAATGTTGCCTCTGTCATTGGGGTTTGTCCTGGGGAAGGTCACGTGAAAGAGTGTTTTTCTGGAGCTGTAATTGTCCCTCACGCTGTTTAGAGAACATTTCCCTGGCGTGCGGGAGATGCTGTAACCTGGCGGTGCAGCAGGGATGTGTGTGACCCTGCTGACACACCCTTAAGCCTTGCCTGGTCCCAAACTATTTACATGAAACAGACAGGAAGGAGATTTCTGGGGCCTGAGTAGTGAAAAGAGTCACAGATGGGAAGGGCGCGTTGTCCCTTAGCAGGGCCACCTCACTGACCCTCCTTGTTTCATCTGTGAAGTTTCAGGAGAATGATGTATGCCCATAGAGCTGGTGAGAAGTTGGAGCGTGTCCCTTATTCTCTAAAACGGTGCTTTAGGGATGGATGGGGTAGGGGATCCGCATTTTGACAGTATTATCATGTCGCCTTTATATTGTAAAATATGCCTCTTTTATTTCTTGATAAAGACGATCATGTACCAGGCATGGTTCTAGGCAGTGTGGATAGAGATGTGAGCAAATCAGCCAGTAATCCCTGCTCATCTTCCGGTAGAAGGCAGATATTCATTCCTGTGATCTGGCAGAAGAATTGAGACTGCAAACATAGTCTTGCACATGCTGACCTCATCAGTGCCTGATGCCTTCTCGAAACCCCTGCTTATATGCCTATAGCTGAATTGTTCTAAAACACACATCTGATGACATTACTGAGGTGCTCACTGCCCCCTGCCTTCAGTGCCTGTGAGATAAAGTCTTCCTTCAGGAGCTGGCCCCAGCCAGCTCCTCCAGTCGCATCTCCCTTCCGTCCCTAAGTTTTCAGGGACACCTGGCTACTCACTCCTCCCGGAGTAGTTCAAGTCCTTCATACCTCTGCTCTGTGTGTTTGATTCCTTGTTTGTACATGCTGATCTCAGTACTAGCCACGAGATGGCGCCAAAACTATACTCAAAGCTTTCTTTAGGCCCCACGGAGTCCTGGCTACCTGTAAACAGGCTTGGTTTTGGGAACTTTTAGAAAGTTCCTTAACGACCTACTTGATAAACATCTTATGTATTTTTAGTACAACTCTTGATGAATTTTATGTATCTAATGAATGTTCCAGATATAAACAGGAATGGGAGTAATGAAACTCATCTAGCCAGCGTTTCAATGCCATCATCCATCCTTGGACAGCAGGCCACGCAGTTGCACTCAGAAGCTAGTTCAGGGTCTGAATTCACACGCAGCATCTGCCTACAACCTTCTTTGCCTCCAGGCCCAAAGGGATGCTTTGTGGCCTCAGTTTCCCCATTTGTAAAATTAGGGCAATGGAAGGAGGCAGAAGGGATGGTTGCTTCAGGGACCTTGGCCAGGGTTAGGGGGTCATCCCCTTCTCTTTGTCAGGCTCTGTTTTTCATAAGCCAGGACACAGAATTCAATCAGCAGGACCCACCGCCCTGAAATCCCTTTTATTTTTCACCCACATAGTATTAAGTAAAAATCAGATAGTATTACTTGTGCTGGTTCCTCAGTGAGATGTCTAACATTTCAAATGTGTGAAATTGTAGGCCCCTCCCCATCTTAGGAGAGGTCACAAAATGGATTTTCCTCAAAGTGTGGTCATGACCTGGTCTCTGCTGCCAGGTCATGAGGGGACATGCCATCCTTTTATAGATGGGTTTTCACCAAAAATAGTCCAACAGAGTGGAAGGAAATATTAGAATGATTTCAAGAGCTATGATTTTGCCTTGCCTTGTTCATATTGCTATTTTTGGTCATGTTGTATAATGTGTGTAAGAAACCTTAGTTGTATTTGTCAAGCCTGTGTTTTTCAGAGGGCAAATGGCCAAGAGTCTCATTGGTTTGTCTCAGGATCTTTTGGCCCAGGTAGGATCCCTGGAACTTGAGTAGCCCCTCTTGGAGAGTTTTGTCTTTTTCCACCTCTCAACCTAATTTCTTCATCTATGAAACTGTGCTCATAAGCCCTATTCCATGGAGTTGTGAAAATGCAGTAAGATCCTGCAAGCCTTTCCAAAGGCTTTGAGAGCTGTGGTGTTGGGGGCAGGATATACAAGGCTGCTGCTAGACTACACAGCACATTTGGGAAGGTGAGGAAAAGGCATTGCTTTCTCCTGGTAGATCCAAACCTGTGCCAGGGTGCATGGCTTGGGTCGAACTTGATTGAAATTCAGCTCTGTTTGCCCTTGTAGCCAGGCAACCAAGGACACAGTCTGTACAATGGTGATGGCAGCCCTGTGGGTGAAATCCAAATTCATATGGGGGCATCTGCCCAGAGCACCTCTCCCTTGCACACAGCCTGTGCTTCTACCAAACTTGAGGCCATCAGTGCCTTGAAAGTAAAGGATCATTTCACTCCTCTCTGCCTTATACATGGGGCTCCTGCTGCCTTGCGTGCTCCTTCGCTTACTCTTGCTGTCTCATTGAGCTCCTGCTCAGCCATGAAGACCCACCTTGGGCAAATATTCTTTAGGTGCTCCTGATTTGATCACTTCTGCCTTTGTGGCCTTTGCACTTGATCCGAGCACACACTACTCTTGGCCCTGATGCAATGATCTCTTCTGTTCTGCCTCTCTGATAGCTTTGGACAACGCTGAAAACACAGACCCAAAGAGTAAGCTCCCTTGTATCCAGGACAAGTCCCATATTCAGCATATGACCTTGTTACTGTGGCACAGAGTGGTCACTCTGAAGAGAAATTGCCAGACTATGGGAGCTGTCCAGGACCAAGGGACATGACTCATTTATCTCCTGGTTCCCAGTTTTCAGCAGGCCCAGGGCCCAGGGTAAATGTCTGTTGACAGATTCACCAACTGTGTCTCATAGTTCCTTTTCTGCCCTAGCCCTGAGCCAGGACCGTGGGGCCCAGGGAACCAAGGAGGTGAGCAAGGGAAGGACAGTTGGGGGATAGAGTTTTCCAGGAGCAAGAGGAGGGGAATGTGGGGATTGTCTTTTCAATTTGTTACCCACACCTAAAACCTATATGTTCATTATCCTTGTGAAAATGGAAACACTGTAAATTAGGCTGAGGTTCCCCTTGTCTGCTGCACCCAGTCCAAGCACTCTCACAAGCATATCTACTGGTCCAAGTGGGTCGCTCTCTACGTGTGGTTTTTGTATTGCGTCCGTTAGGGTACATGCTGGCTGCAGTGCCGAAAGAGCTCCAAATCTCAGTAGCTTACCATGGACAAGTTGCTTTGTCATATGCATAGTGTGATGCGGTTGCCGGGCAACTCCGGGTGGCGACCCAAGAAGGTGTTTTGGGGTCTTGCCTGGAATGGCTTATGACCGCCAAGTTGGCCCCTGCCTCTAGCCCTGAGAGGATGATTGAGGGGGGACGTTTTAGGCTGGAGGCAGCGTGTGCTACTTGTTTCCGTATTCCAGCAGCACAAACTCCATCATCTGGTCTGAAGTAACCGCAGGGAGACAGGGAAATGGGTCTTGCATGACGAGGATTTGTAAGCACCTAGCGGATCTTGCCACTGCAGAGATGCGTATCAATAGAACACATATTGCATCGTACCAGGCCGTGTGACTAGGTGATAGAACCAAGTGGTTGCATTGGGGGTATATATTATTTTGGCTCTAGCGAAGGCAGGGTTTGCTGAGAGCAAAGGTTGGACAGATACAGGAGAGAAGAATCTAAGGATGATTCCGGAACTTTTGTCTTGGACAACTGGAGACTGCAAGATGGAGTCACTCATGTCACGCGGGGGCCCGCGCCAAGCAATGACACGAGCAGCTAAGTGGACTGCAGCTACCGGATATCACCGAGACCTGCACCAGCTGATGACACCCCAGAACTGACAGCAAGCAGGAGCAGAGGAAGCCTATAGGCACCCAAGACTGATTAAATCGCTTCAAAACAGGAGGATTTTTTTCCTGCAGCAAAATCTTAGATGCCTCAAACGAGGACCCCTCCGTCTGACCGCTTCAAAAGGGCAGCTGCCGCCGGAGGCTCTCTGCCCGACTGATCTCCACACAGAACCTCCACAGAGAGCCTTCACTGAACATCAGGAGCAGCAAGTGCCGAGAGCTGACCTGGACTGGACGAGGCCTTAGCTCCACGGTGCCGCCATAGACTTGGTGTTGCTTTGTTAACTTCCTGCTCTCCGTGTTGTTTGTTGCGTGGCTTGTCTTAAGGGATGCCTGGGTGGCTCAGTTGGTTAAGCAGCTGCCTTCGGCTCAGGTCATGATCCCAGCGTCCTGGGATCGAGTCCCACATCGGGCTCCTTGCTCGGCAGGGAGCCTGCTTCTCCCTCTGCCTCTGCCTGCCACTCTGTCTGCCTGTGTTTGCTCCTGTGCTCTCTCTCTATCTGACAAATAAATAAATAAAATATTTTAAAACAATATGAAGGAAAACTTCCATTACCATCACATCCGTATGAAAATTATAAAAATAAAATGAAAACATATTAAATTGAAATTTTTTGAAAAGTTACAGTTTTGCTGTGGTGACACCTTTGCTCTTTCTAATTTCAACTCAAATCTTTGGAAAAAACATGAAAGACAACCATCTGAGAACTCTGAAAAGTGAATGAAAGCTGGTCAATTATGGAGCAAGCCTAAACGTGGGAGATGGATCTTGGTTGAGGGTGAGTTCCCCATTTCTTTTCTCTCATGAAGTACTAATAGAAACCATGTCATTCTAGCCAGAGGAAACAGGGGAAGGAGACTTTGAGGGTTAGGAGGAAACTGTGACACAGGCTACAACTTGAACAAACCTTGAGGTCATGGTGCTCAGTGAAATGAGCCAGTAACAAAAGGACAAATACTGAATGATTCCACTTATATGAGGTTCCTGGAGTTGTCAGACTCAGACAGAAAGTAGGCTGGTGGTTGCCAGGGGCTGGGGGAGGGACAGTGGGGACTTACGTTTCATAGGGACAGGGTTTCACCTACACAAGATAAAAAGAGTTCTGGAGATGGACGGTGGGAATGGTTACACAACAGTGGGAATGTGCTCATGCCACTGAACTATATAGTTAACCATGGTTAGGATTTAAATTTTACATTATGTATTTTATACTAACATTTTAAACATTCATGTGAACATGGGTTTGGCCTCTGATGAATGTATCTGTCTCTTAAAGTTGCTCACATATTCCTCATTCTTTGTATGGTGGGTAATTTTGCATTGTATCTTGGACTTTCTGAATATTCTGCTGTGTTCTCAGTCCTGCAATGGAGAATGCTGATGTTTTTATTTTAGAAGACAATCAGTCTGGTCAGTTTCAGTCTGTTATTTCTGTTTTGTCTTCCGTGCCCAGTGGCTTAATCTCTGCTCTGTTGGTTTGAGTCTTCCCCAAACATGTTCAGGGTTTAGGATGAGACCCTTGGAGGGACAGGTACAGAACTGGAGACTTCTTCTCATCTCTTCTTTCCCTCATCTCTCATCTTCTTTCCCTCATCTTCTCATCTCTGGCTTTCCCTTTCACACCCTCTATTCTCCAAGGGCTCCTTTCCTTGTTTCTTCTGTTGGAAGGACATGACTTCTATTATCTCCTCCATGACATTTCTTGAGGAAGAAAAACTGCATTATAAAAAAGAAATGGGAAAGTGCTTTTTATTATTTTTTTTTCAAAGATTTTATTTATTTGACAGAGAGAGATCACAAGTAGGCAGAGAGAGAGGAGGAAGCAGGCTCCCTGCTGATCAGAGAGCCCGATGCGGGACTCGATCCCAGGACCCTGAGATCATGACCTGAGCGGAAAGCAGAGTCTTAACCCACTGAGCCACCCAGGCGCCTGGGAAAGTGCTTTTTAAAAAAAAAATTATTTTTTTTTAATTTCTTTTCAGTGTTCCAGAATTCATTGTTTATTTTATTTTTTAAAAAATTTTATTTATTTTTTTAAATTTCTTTTCAGTGTTCCAGAATTCATTGTTTATGCACCACACCCAGTGCTCTATGCAATTCATGCCCTCCATAATACCCAACACCAGGCTCACCCAACCTCCCACCCCCCGCCCCTTCAAAACCCTCAGATAGTTTTTCAGAGTCCATAGTCTCTCATGGTCTGTCTCCCCCTCCAATTCCCCCCAACTCCCTTCTCCTCTCCATCTCCCCATGTCCTCCATGTTATTTCTTATACTCCACAGATAAGGGAAACCACATGATAATTGACTCTCTCTGCTTGACTTATTTCATTCAGCATAATCTCTTCCAGTCCCGTCCATGTTGATACAAAACTTGAGTATTCATCCTTTCTGATGGAGGCATAATACTCCATAATGTATATGGACCACATCTTCCTTATCCATTTGTCCATTGAAGGGCATCTTGGTTCTTTCCACAGTTTGGTGACTGTGGCCATTGCTGCTATGAACATTGGGGTACAGATGGCCTTTCTTTTCACTACATCTGTATCTTTGGGGTAAATACCCAGTAGTGCAACTGCAGGGTCATAGGGAAGCCCTGTTTTTAATTTTTTAAGGAATCTCCACACTGTTTTCCAAAGTGGCTGTACCAACTTGCTTTCCCACCAACAGTGTAAGAGGGTTCCCTTTTCTCCACATCCTCTCCAATACACGTTGTTTACTGTCTTGTTTATTTTGGCCATTCTACCTGTTTTAAGGTGGTATCTCAATGTGGTTTTGATTTGAATCTCCCTGATGGCTAGTGACAATGAACATTTTTTCATGTGTCTGTTAGCCATTTGTATGTCTTCGTTGGAGAAGTGTCTGTTCATGTCTTCTGCCCATTTTTTTGACATGATTATCTGTTTCATGTGTATTGAGTTTGAGGAGTTCTTTAGAGATCCTGGATATCAGCCTTTTGTCTGTACTGTCATCTGCGAATATCTTTTCCCATTCTGTGGGTTGCCTCTTTGTTTTGTTGACTGTTTCCTTTGCTGTGCAGAAGCTTTTGATCTTGATGAAGTCCCCAAAATTCATTTTCGCTTTTGTTTCCTTTGCCTTTGAAGACATATCTTGAAAGAAGTTGCTGTGGCTGATGTCGAAGAGGTTACTGCCTATGTTCTCCTCTAGGATTCTGATGGATTCCTGCCTCATGTGGAAGTCTTTTATCCATTTCGAGTTTATCTTTGTGTAAGAGAATGGTCGAGTTTCATTCTTCTGCACATAGCTGTCCAATTTTCCCAGCACCATTTATAGAAGAGACTGTCCTTTTTTCCACTGCATATTTTTTCCTCCTTTGTCAAAGATTATTTGACCATAGAGTTGAGGGTCCATATCTAAGCTCTCTACTCTGTTCCACTGGTCTAGATGTCTGTTTTTATGCCAGTATCATGCTATTTTGGTGATCACAGCTTTGTAGTAAAGCTTGAAATCGGACAACATGATGCCCCCAGTTTTGTTTTTCTTTTCCAACATTTCCTTAGCCATTTGGGGTCTCTTCTGATTCCATACAAATTTTAGGATTATTTGCTCCAGGTCTTTCAAAAATGCCAGTGGAATTTTGATCAGAATGGCATTGAAAGTATAGATTGCTCTAGGCAGTATAGACATTTTAAGAATGTTTATTTTTCTGATCCGTGAGCATGGAATGGTCTTCCATCTTTTTGTATCTTCTTCAATTTCTTTCATGAGCATTCTGTAGTTCCTTGAGTACAGATCCTTTACCTCTTTGGTTAGGTTTATTCCCAGGTATCTTATGGTTCTTGGTGCTATAGTAAATGGAATTGATTCTCTAATTTCCCTTAAGTATTTTCATTGTTAGTGTATAATAAATCAACTGATTTCTGTACATTGAGTTTGTGTCCTGCCACATTACTGAATTGCTGTATGAGTTCTAGTAGTTTCAGGGTAGAGTCTTTTGGGTTTTCCATATACAGTATTATGTCATCTGCAAAGAGAGAGAGTTTGATTTCTTCATTGCCAATTTGAATACATTTTATTTCTCTTTTTAGTCTGATTGCTGTTGCTAGGACTTCTAATATTATGTTAAACAAGAGTGGTGAGAGTGGGCATCCTTGTCGTGTCCTGATCTCAAAGGAAAGGCTGTCAGCTTTCTCCCATTGAGGATGATATTTGCTGTGCATTTTTCATAGATAGATTTGATGAAGTTGAGGAATGTTCCTTCTACCCCTATACTTTGTCGCATTTTAATCAGGAACAGATGCTGGATTTTGTCAAATGCTTTTTCTGCATCAATTGAGAGGACCATGTGGTTCTTCTCTCTTCTCTTACTGATTTGTTATACCACATTGATTGATTTGTGAATGTTGAACCATCCTTGCAACTCAGGGATGAATCCCACCTGGTCATGGTGGATAATTTTTTGATGTGCTGTGGGATCCTATTAGCTAGGATCTTGTTAGGAATCTTAGCAGGGATGTTGGTCTTAAATTTTCCTTTTTGGTGGGGTCTTTGCCTGGTTTAGGGATCAGGGTAATGCTGGCTTCATAAAAAGTGTCTGAATGTTTTCCTTCTGAACGTTTTTTGAAACAGCTTCAGGAGAACAGGTATTATTTCTTTTTTGAATGTTTGGTAGAATTCCCCCAGGATTCCGTCAGGTCCTGAGCTCTTGTTTTATGGGAGGCCTTTTATAACTGCTTCAATCTCGTTACTAGATATTGGCCTATTCAGGTTGTCAGTTTCTTTCTGATTCAGTTTTGGAAGTTTGTAGGTTTCCAGGAATGCATCCATTTCATCTAGGTTGCTTAACTTTTTGGCATATAACTGTTGATAACAATTTCTGATGATTGTTTCTATTTCCTTGGTGTTAGTTGTGATCTCTCCCTTTTCATTCATAATTTTACTAATTTGGGCCTTCTCTCTTTTCTTTTGGGTTAGTTTGGCCTATGGTTTATCGATCTTATTGATTCTTTCATAAAACCAGCTTCTAGTTTCATTGATGCATTCTACCGTATCTCTAGTTTCTATCTCATTGATCTCTGCTCTAATCTGGATTATTTCCCTTCTTGTGTGTGGAGTTGGCTTAATTTGTTGTTGATTCTCCAGCTCTTTAAGGTGTAAAGACAGCTGGTGTATTCTGGATTTTTCCTTTTTTTTTTTTTTTTTTGAGGGAGGCTTGGATGGCTATGTATTTCCCCCTTAGGACCACCTTTGTTGTATCCCATAGTTTTTGGACCAAAGTGTCTTCATTCTCTTTGGTTTCCATGAATTATTGAAGTTCTTCTTTCATTTCCTGGTTGATCTAAACATTCTTAAGCAAGGTGGTCTTTAGCTCCAGGTGTTTCAGTTCCTTCCAAACTTTTTCTTGTGGTTGAGCTCCATTTTTCAAAGCATTGTGATCTGAGAATATGCAGGAATAATCTCAGCCTTTTGGTACTGTTTGAGCCCTAATTAGTGACCCAGTATATGGTCTATTCTGAAGAAGGTTCCATGTGCACTGGAGAAGAATGAGTAGTCTGTTGTTATACGGTAGAATGTCCTGTATATATCTATGAGGTCCATCTGGTCCAATGTGCTCTTTATTGATTTTCTGCTTGGATGATCTGTCTATTACTTAAAGTGGCATGTTAAGATCTCCTACTATTTATGTTTTCATATCAATATGACTCTTTGTCTTGATTAACAGTTTTCTTATGTAATTGGCTGCTCCCATATTGGGGGCATACATATTTACAGTTGTTAGATCTTCTTGGTGGATAGACCCTTTAGGAATGATATAGTGTCCTAAGGTATCTCTGACTACAGGCTATAGTTTAAAACCTAATTTATCTGCTATGAGAATCACTACCCAGCTTTCTTTTGAGGATTGTTGGCATGAAAGATGCTTCTCCATACCTTAACTTTCTGTCTGGATGTAGCCTTATGTTCAAAATGGGTCTCTTGTAGACAACATATGGATGGGTCCTGTTGTTTTATTCAGTCTGCAACCCTGTGCCGTTTTATGGGTGCATTTAGGCCATTCACGTTGAGAGTGATTATTGAGAGATACATTTTATTGACATCATGTTACCTGTGAAGTGTTTGTTTGTATAAATTGTCTCCATAAATTTCTGTTCAATAATATTCCTGGGTTTTTTCCTCTTTTATAGAACCCCCCTTAATATTTCTTGTAGTGCCAGCTTGGTGGTCACATTCTCTCTTAAACCTTGCTGCTCTTGGGAGCTCTTTATCTCTCCATCCATTTTGAATGTCAGTTTTGCTGGATAAAGTATTCTTGGCTGCCTGTTCTTCTCTTTTAGTGCCCTGAATACATCTTGCCAGCCCTTTCTGGGTTGCCAGGTTTCTGTGGACAGTTCTGATGTTATTCTGATGGGGTTTCCTCTGTAGTAAAGAATCTCTTCCCCCTAGCTGCTTTCAAGAGCTCCTGTCTACAATTATGAGTCATCATTTTCACCCTCAGGTGTCTGGAGGTCTTTTCAGATGCTATGATTTTGGAGGGAGACATTTCTGCCTCTAGGACATAAACGCTGGTTCCAATCACCAGACTGGGAAAATTTTCATGGAGAATTTGTTCAACTATATCCTCTAGTCTTCTTTCTTTCTCCTCCCCCTCGGATTCCAGTAATTCTGACTTTGGAATATTTCAGGGTGTCATTCATTTCCCTACTTCTCTTTCATGGCTTTTAAGCTGTTTGTTCCAGGCCCCCTCTTGATCCTTTTTCTCTCTGAGTTTGTCCTCTACATCACTAATTCTATCTTCTCCCTCAGTTACCCTAGCTTTTAGAGAATTTAGATTAGATTGGAACTCACTGAGAGCATTGTGAACATCATCCCTGGTGCCTTTCACTTCTGCCCTAATCAATTCCATTTTGTCATTAAAGGCTTTCTCCAACCTAGCCATTGCCTGGATAATTGTTAGCCTGAATTCCCTTTCCGGCATACTGTTTATGTCCGTATCAATAGCTCTGATGGGGAGAGGGCACAGTTTCTGAATTTTTCCTCTGTTAGGCATTCCTCCTTCTAGTCATTTTGGTGAGAGATAGCTGAGGGCATGTGTAGCTGAATGTGTCAACTGTGGTGCAGGCAAGGTGCACTCTGGAACACTTCTGAGCAATCGGGAGTCCCCACCAAAAAGAAAGAAAAAAGAAAAAGAGAGAGAGAGAGAGAGAGAGAGACAGGAAAAAAAAGAAAAAAATAAAAGAGAAGACCCAGCCCAAATGGGCCCCAAAGGTAAGATTTCTAAAGTATACAAACAAAAACAGACAAACAAAAAGACCGACAAAAGTAAATGACAAAAAAAAAAAAAAGAACCCAGCCAAGATGAACCCCAAGTATAAGATTTATATACTACCAGAACAAAAACAAATACACAGAAACACTGACAGAAGAAAAAGATGGGAGGGTGGTTATAAATTCTCAGTGTGGGCGAGGAAGCTTATTTTGATTCTTCCTGGATGTATCTTGGTATCTTTGTTAAAGGACTCAACTGTCCTGAGAAAAGGGGGATTAAAACTGGCTTATATATAGGGGTAGCATTGACTGGGGAAAGAGGATTACCTTGAAGCTTATCTCTACATGAATATTAAAAAAATAAAATAAAAAATAGAAAGGCAAAAGAAAAACAGGTATATGTATCAAAGAATTTCAAGTTAAAAGGTTATCATGGAATTTGTTGTACTGAACATCTCATTGTGTTGGTAAATAGGTTAAAAATTATTTTAAAATGGAAAAGAACGAGAATAGTGGGAACTAATTAAAAATAAATGTAGTATCTATGAAGTAGTGGTGGTTGTCCTCTTGTTTTATTGTTTTTCTTTGACTGGCTTCCTGGGGGAGGGGCCTGCCACGAGGTTTTTCAGGCAGTCTTGCTAGAGTTCAGTCCTCATGCACCCTATCAAGTTGTTGGGCTCTGAGGAAAGTGGTTTTTTTCAGGCTTTTGTTCTCTGCAGGTTTTTTTTTTTTCCTCCCCTGGGCAGCTTTTGGTGGTTCTTTGTAGGTTTAGAGGAAAGCAAACCGCACCCATATCATTGTCTTAGAGAGAAGCCTCAGTCTTTTCCCTTCTGGGTTCTCCAGAGCACACAAATACCCCCTCTGCCACTGGCAGAGTACGTCCCCAGTCACGGTCTCAGGGGTCACAGGAACTCCTGCTTGTACCCAAAACCACGAGAAATACTAGTCCAGAGAGCTGGCTTTCAGGGGCTGCCTCAGCTGTGGCTGTCTGGACTGGTCCAGACCACTAGAGAGGTCCCAACCAGAGAGAGCACACTGAGATTTTCATGCTGGCCTGGGCTGGGAGTGTTCAGAATGTCCCCTTCCTAAAGAGCACCAGCTAGCGGCTAGTGCTTGCAGGGACCTCTCTCAGAGGAGGGTGTGGAGCGTGACTCAGACCCCAGTTTCCTAGTGCTGCATGGGCAGAGTGCAAAAGGCTGTGGTTCTAGAGAGCACCAGCTGGCATCCACACCAGACTTTCACGTGTGCCACCACCCAGACACTCTCACGCACACTGGCAGCTCAGGGACCAAGACCTGGCATCGCTGTGCTCTCTCTGGCTCAGCGCCAGTGGTGTCCATCCTGGGTCCACGAGCATAAGCCCCTGTCCCTAACTGCCTGATTCCACCAATTTCCCCTTAAGATCTTTTGCTCTTTTTTAGTGCTTCCAACTAGACTCCAAGTTAATGCTGGTCCCCAATCACAGGGCACTCTCGTATTGGGATATTACTTTCCAACAGGTCGCTTCTGGTGGCTCCCCACCTTTTGTTTATCTTCCGATATCAGTCCTATGTTCCCACTCGGCTTTACCTGTCCACTGGTGTCTTTTACCCCCGTAGAGATCCAGAAGGGTATAATTCTAATCTCAGGCTGATTTCACGGGTGATCAGAGTGCTTTGGTAGATAATCAGCTCACTTTAGGGGACCAGTTGAAACAGCACCTCCTACTTCTCTGCCATCTTTTCTGCCCAAGAGCAGGTTTTCATGCTGGAATAGTGAATCTGGGTGTTCAAATGTCAGTTCACCAAGGGAGTGGATGTTTTCCACTTTGCGTTCTCATCATCAACACTTTTTGTGTAGTTTTCATTTGAATCACCCCGATGGCTAGTGGTGCTTCTTTACTTTTAACTGATCTGTCTTCTCACAATTACAGTTAGTTTCTTCTAATGAGTTTCTTGTAGCAGGTTCTTCTGTTTTTAAAAAAGAAGACATCCAGATGGCCAACAGACACATGAAAAAGTGCTCCACATCACTGGGCATCAGGGAAATACAAATCAAAACCACAATGAGATACCACCTCACACCAGTCAGAATGGCTAAAATGAACAAGTCAGGAAATGACAGATGCTGGCGAGGATGTGGAGAAAGGGGAACCCTCCTACACTGTTGGTGGGAATGCAAGCTGGGGCAACCACTCTGGAAAACAGCATGGAGGTTCCTCAAAAAATTGAAAATAGAGCTACCTTATGACCCAGCAATTGCACTACTGGGTATTTACCCTAAAGATACAAACGTAGTGATCCGAAGGGGCACGTGTACCCGAATGTTTATAGCAGCAATGTCCACAATAGCCAAGTTATGGAAAGAACCTAGATGTCCATCAACAGATGAATGGATAAAGAAGAGGTGGTATATATATACAATGGAATACTATGCAGCCATCAAAAGAAATGAAATCTTACCATTTGCGACGACATGAATGGAACTAGAGCGTATTATGCTTAGCGAAATAAGTCAACTGGAGAAAGACAACCATCACATGATCTCCCTGATATGAGGAAGTGGAGATGCAATGGGGGTGGGAGTAAAGGTGGTAGGAAAAGTAAAAATGAAACAAGATGGGATCGGGAGGGAAACAAACCAAAAGAGACTCTTAATGTCATAAAACAAACTGAGGAGGGTGGGGGAGAGAGGGATTGGGAGAGGGTGGTGGGGTTACATTATATGTTTAAATAAAGCTTAAATAAAAAAAAAATCCAGTCTGATCCTCTGCTTTTTAATTATTGCATTGAGAAGGCTTGTATTTATTTTTACTTTATTTCTTTTCATATTTTCTTATTTTTGTTTTATTTTTTTTTCTTTTCAAAATTTTATATAAATTTTAGCCAGGTAGCATACAGTGATTCATCACTTGGATATAACAATCACACTGAACTAACTCATCATATCAAGTGCCCTCCCTCTGTAATTCCCATCACCCATGAAGCCCAACCTCACCCACCTCCCTCCATCAACCCTCAGTTTGAGCTCCACTTTTTAAGATTTTAATAATCATAAAATGAGAGAGGGAGAGAGAGAATCCCACAAAGGGGTGCGGGAAGGGGCAGAAGGAGAAGGAAAAGCAGTCTCACTGCTGAGCAGGGAACCAAATGTGGGGACTGATCCCAGGACCCTGAAGATCAAGACCTGACCTGAAGGCTGACACTTAACTACCTGAGCCACCCAGGCGCCCTTTGTTCTCAATTGTTAAGAGTATCTTATGGTTTGCTCCCCTCTCTCTTTTTTCTTTTTTCCCCTTCCCATAGTGTGTACAGTAGGGATGTCCAGCCTGCTCCAGGTCTGAGAGGTGTTTGAGCAGCTGCAGTTCCAGCAGGCAGGGATAAGTCTCCTGGTGTATCTTCCACTGGGACCCTCAATACTCTGGGCTGCATCCTTAAGTCCCAAACACACTCTCATATGCAGGGCTCAGTTCTCTAAGCCACCGAAGTGTGCTATTCTCTATACTGTGTTAGCGGAGCCACAGGAAATTTGAAACAGGTCTGTTTCCCATGCCACCCCTCATCCATATCAGTGCTTTTGAATCCTTGATTTACAGAGCACAAGAACATCAGAATCATATAGAGGAACAGAAATGAAGATTTATAATAAGTTCTGGAAGAGATATGGGGGGTTGGGGAAGGAAACAGGGAGAGGGGAGGAGTCAAGCTTGGCAGAAGGAGTCCCGCCACATCCAGGCATTGAGGAAAATATGAGATGAGTACTTCCATCAAGTGCCCTGTGATGACTGAGGCCACACAGATTGAACGACAGCCTTAAATCATCGAACTTTGGGCAAAAGTGCAGGCCAGGGGCTGTAGTTGGAGTGCTGTATCCGTAGGCACTCAGCAGACCCCATGACCAGAGTCAGGCCTACCTATCCACGCATTTCTCTATTTCTAAATGGGGCTCACACATGGTCTAGCCTGGGAGGAAGAAGGACATTGGATAATTCTCAAGGAAGCAATTTCCTGAGGCCAAGCACTTGCCCCTTGGGCCCCAAGGAAGACAATCTAGATTTGGAGGCAAACATCAGGGTCTGTGATCCATCAGTTTAAGGTCTAACAAGCCTTGGGTAGAGGATGGATGCAGCATCTTCAAGGCAAGCATGTTCCTGCTGTGTTCGCCAGAGATAGGTCTGCTAAGAAGAGAGGCCTAGGAAAAGTCCCCGTATATGCAGCTGGGCAGGCAGCAATGCTAGTGTTTCATCTGAAGTCAGGGAGCTCTGAGAGGCGGGCCCCTGGGAATGTGATATTAGGGGCAGTAGTGGCTTGAAACACAGTCGTGTCTATGAGGTTGACCTCAGGGTCAGAGGCTGGCTGTGGAGCCAGACCTTCAGGTGTGCTGAAAACAGGCTGGGAGTGTCAGCAGTTGTGATGTGCAGGCTGGTCTGAGGACTGGCACTCCTAGGACTGGAGTGGCAGGGGAGCTCTACCAGTTGAAATCAGGAGAATCAGACTCCTGTTTCAGAAGTGCTGGGAGCAGTAGGGAAGGCACAACTGGCATGTGCTTCAGCTGTCACCGAGGCCTTGGCTTGCAGAGGGCCTCCTCCCTCTCCCCATGAGAGTGGAATCCGGGAGGAGCTTCACGGTAAATGGGCTCGAGGGACTGCAGCTGCTTCTGGAGCTGACCAGTCAGGAGATAGCCTTCTCATGCAGACACCCTGCCTGGTGAGATGGAGGGGGCAGGGGCAGTGGTTTGGGGACCCAGCAGGTGAGCCCTGCCTGATACTTGGGGGTCAGCAGGGTTCAGTGAGCCAGCTGGTCAGAGCTGGGGACAGTGACTGTGAAGAGGTGACCGGAAGGGGCTCTGACACAAGCTGTGTGCCCTCTGAGATAAAGGACGCAGAGAGCTGCCCCTCAGTTGGAATGCAGGGCGGCCACTGGGCCCTGGTAGTCGTGCGTCTTCCTGCATCTCTCCTACTGTGTATTCCTGCTGGTGGCTAGAGGATGGCTGCAGGGGGAATGGACCTTGCTGCAGGCAGAAGGGAAAGACTGGAAGGCTGTCCAGTGAAGATGGCCTGAGTGTCACCCAGAATTGCACTGAGCATGACCTGGAGTGCTGCTTCCTCCTCAGAGGCTGTGTCTTCAGCAGTGATTCTAAACCCACCTCAGGGGTGGTGACAGGCTCAGAGGGTCCCTTTGTCTTGTCTTCAGGGGTCCCTTGTCTTATCTCCAGGTTGGACATGTCTACAAGTCCACACTTGTTTCTGAGGCCTGTAGCTGTCAAGTGCTCCTGAATAATTATTCCAAGTGCGTTACTGTCCAGTAGTTCCAGGAGCACCAAAGCTGGAGGTGGATGCCATGGGTCTCTCTGGCTGACTGAGTTTGATGAGGAGTTCTGCAGGACTGGTGTGGTATGCGGCCAGAGTGTCCTCTGCAGCTGTGAGAAACATGAGTTGGAGCTGTATGAGATCATATGGCATTTTGTTTAGGACAGCCCGTACAAGAGAGGTAGGATTTCTGGGGGGACATACATCTGAGCTCACAACTGAGGTTTCCATTGAGTTGCTATTCCCCACTGTCCCTTGGGTGTGTGATTGCAGGAGCTGAGCATTTGTAAGACTTACGCAAATGTCCTCAAATACACTAAAATCTCCCTGCATCTTCTCTGCCTCAGCCGTGACCAAACAATGACCCCAGCACTGACAGATGTTACTTGCATTGTCTTGCATGGGCCCTCTCATCCCTTAGCATCTGTAGGCTGACCAGGACCATGTGAGCCTTCTAGGTGCATTGTTCATCAATGCTATACACCATCAGCTGTGAAGTACCCCTATAACTACCCTGCTTTATGTGGCCACTGAGGCTTCCTTCTAATGTTTTGGCAGTGTGAAGGATCTCTGTAGACTCTGATACTACCAGTCATGGACTCGAATGCAGAAACTCCTTTGCTCCCCAATGACCCTGTGGCTGAGAGGTAAGTGCAGCCCAGTAGCCCAGAACATCAACAGTGGGACCTAGGCCTTGGTCCACATTGTGACCTTTCCATGCAGAAGTCAAGAGTTGGGGCCATTCATGCCTGCTCCATCTCTGGTCACCAAAAGGAATACTGAAGCACTTCCCAGATACAAATGCAGTGAAGGAGGAATGAGTCAATGTAGGAATTACTGAGGGAGCTTTGCTTGACGTGAACACAGAGCTACAGTGCATGAGTGTGATGGGTGAACAAGTGAGGACTGAGCTGCTGCTGGGCCCACCTACGTGGTGGATGAAAAAACAGAGTAGTGGGAGTAGTGGGAAACTAGTGACAAACAGAGTCTTTCCTTTTTTAGCTAAGAGTCTCTAATCAGTGTGAAATAGTCAATGGGAAGTACGGCAAACACTAATAATGGTATGCCTTGTTTCCACAACAGAGTCCCATGATGCATCCTACCCGGTGTAAATTCCCTCTTCTCCACATATTGAAGGACTATTTCAACTTCCGTGTGCACACTCACACGGGTTCTGTCTTCATCACCTAGTCCTTTGGCTTTTCCTTGTTTTATTGGGATGTCATATCCACAGTATTTATGCTTCTAATCATCTGTAAGCATACGCTCAGGAGTGTTAATTTCATTCAGAGTTCTTTGTACCCATCCCTACAATTTACCCACAATTCACAGTTTTCACCAGGCCGAAAATATCTCTGGACCCATGAAAAAATAACTTCACCTTCCCTCCTGCCTTTAGCCCTTGGTATCTCTCCTTTCCCGACGAATTTGCCTATTCTGTATAAGGTCTGTCAGTGGAATCCCACAATATACGTCCTTCTCCACCCGCAAATTCCAGTTGTGACTCATGGTGCTAGAAACATAGGTGTAAAGATTGTGTATGTTGCCATATGTGGGAGTCCTTGACATATGCATTTGTCAACATTCATAGAATATCAAATCACAAGAAATGCATTGTGATATAAGTTATGCACTGAGAATGAATAAAAATACATGGATATGGTTGCACTGATTTTAAAAAAATTTCCACACCCAAGGAAGGAGTTATTCCTAGGGAAAACTGGCGGGGGGGTAGCTTATGGAAATTTTCTGTATTCTCTGTTCAGCCTTTTTGTTCATCTAAACCTGTTCTGAATCCTGTCCAGTACATTATAGAGTTTGGAAACAGTGATTCAGGGAGAGATCTATATCTCCCAATATTCCAGATTCAGATAAGTTTTATGATTTACCTAGAGATGTTGTTTCTCTTTTTTTAATTTTTAAAAAATTTTTCAGTGTTCCAAGATTCATTGTTTATGCACCACACCCAGGGCTCCCTGCAATACGTTTCCTTCTTACTAACCACCAGCAGGCTAACCCATCCCTCCATCCCCTCCCTTCCAAAATCCTCAGGTTGTTCTAAGAGTCTATAGTCTCTCATGCTTTGTCTGCCCCTCTGATTTACCACAATTCACTTTTCCTTGTTGTTTCATATAAGATTGAACTCAACTTTGAGTTCAATGCTATCATCAGTTGACTTGGTAAATTTAAATTTGTACACAGGAAACTACAGAAAAATGTGCCCATCCTTTTGTGTTTGTTTTTGGTTTTTCTTTGCGATCTCATTAGCATATGGTACTTAGTGAGAGAGTACTCTGCATCAACTTCATGAGGAAATTTCCACAATACCTTCCTCCAGTTCCTCTGTGGGTTTGATCTTAGTGTGCCGCCAGAATCGGCCTTCCCTGGTCTGTCTGACTGGTGACTTTTTGAACTGGGCATGACCTCATTGTCCGTGTTGTCCAGGCATAATCCTGGGAAAGAGATAACAAGGAAGAGGGCTCTTGTCAACTTGCAGGCAGAAGGAAATTAGTCATGCTTTATACACGGGTCAGTCTTCTGACCCCTTCTTCCTCAGCTCCCCAACAGATACTCTTGGATCACAGTGAGGGTTAGGAAGATGCTATGGTGTGTGTGCACTTAAAACCCCCAGCAGACAGGTTTTCTGGACAAATATATTTCTTTCACTGAGACACTAGAGAAATGCCACACAGCACAGTGAGCATATGTGGTTGCCTAGGATCACGTCCCACTTCAGAGGACCATCCCTCAGAGATTATGGGGACACCCATGTACCTTAGTTCCCTCATCTAGGATATTTGCCCTACGTAAAGCCGTAAGGAAAGGAAAAGGGCTTGACCATTGTTCTGTGAGTGTTCAACTATTGAATCACTAGAGAATGAGATGGACAGTTGGTAGTGGGTGAAGCCAGAGATGGGAGGTGGATGGCTCCTCAGCAAGGGAGGATGGAAACTTAGTCCTTAGCCTTTACATGGTACAGATATGTCACAGCTCATGGGGATTATGTATTATCCTCTGCTGTGATTCCACACCAGCATTGTTGATGTGGGGGCAAGCAGGGATCCTCGCCTATGTTTTATAGTGAAGCTGCTGGAAAACTCATCAGAATTATTGAAAACTAGGGAACTTAAAATGTAAGGAGCAGAAGAAACTTGCCCAGAGCAGCCACAGTTATGAATGATGAGTCTAGAGCAGGAATGTATTTAGATCGACGGCATGGGTATCCCTGACCTTCTGAGACATGCCTGGGCCCTTGTGAAAATGCCCTAGACCCCTGTACCATGACTCTCCTCAGTTTCTCCAAGCACCTTGCCTCACACTTTCTATGGTGTAGGGTGAGTGCCTTGGATGAAGCATCTGACCAGAGAAAAATCCAAATCTTAACTCAGCCTTATAAGTCAATGAATCAGTCCCTGACTCCAGAATGGTGTAACAAATTAAATCTGTGATTCTCAGCAACATGCTTTTGATCTGGCATAGGTCTGAGGGCCTTGGACTAAGGCCTGGCCAAGAGCGGGCCTGGCTACCCTGGCTCAGTGTGCACCTACCTGCTCCTTCTGTCCTCCTACACATCCTGTCCCAAGTCTCATTGCTCATCCTCTCCAGATCTCACAGTGGCAGGAACAAGCTCCTGCCTTCTCTTAGAAGATGCCCTCTATAGGCACAGCCTGGAGATCCCACCCCTGGACTCTCTTTGAGACCATCAGGCAAACACTCCATCAGTCAGTTGCAAAATACTCATTCCGCTGGGGCAATGACACCATCCTTTCTCACCAACAGTCCCCAACATCACTCAGACAGCCAATGAATGTGTCCACAGTAACCCACAAACTCCCGTAAGAATTTCCAGTTTCATTCCTTATACAATCCTCTATGTTTAGACTGCTAATAGTTGCCCTTAGATTCTGACATGTACATTGAGGAAGTCTTGACTGGTAATTCTCTGCTAATTCTCCAAAAGTAATGACTATTGCTGCAGGGGCAACATTCTCCTGATTCATTGAAGGCAGTGTGGTGTGTTTCTGCGTGTTTTCTCAGTAAGAATGTGTACAACACTGGTATTTGGAAATAGAACATTTTCCTAAATATCAGAAGATAGTACAAGCAGTCAGCTTGATAGAAGAATGACAAGCATACAGTAATATGAAAATTACAAAAGACGTTTAGATAACCCCATAGACCACTGGGAGGGCACAAATTAAAAAAAGAAAAGTTAAGTATAACTTACTGAGAGTTACCTAGTCCATTTGACAGAACAGCCCTTAGAACATTAATATGTACATACCTGTACAACAAGAATTCAAACTTCCTATTGTGGGATCCTCTGCAACTCTTCCTTCTCGGCTTCCTCTCAGCACAGAGAGTGACAGTTGAAATGTAGGGGGCAGGATACTTCATCACATCCCCATGGTGACGGGTCATTGCACACTTTCAGAGTGATTGTGCCTCTATACAGTAGGCTCCAAGTACTGCACTGGAGACCAGAGTCTGTATACATAGGCATGTGTGGCCTTAGGAGGACAGATTTGTTTCACAAACTCATCCCAGGCCCACGCATCGTTATTCTGCTTAACACGTTCTGTGAGAGGAAATATCGTGCAAGCCAAATAGAGTTGACAGAGAAAATTTCAGTGTGATTCAGGGAATAAAGCTAGCATGTGGAGAAAAAAGGAGAAGATTCGTTCTTGGTCTAAAACACCATCTCCACGCATTGCCCCTATTCCTGAGCTACCAGACATTTCTAGAACAAATAATGAAAATTACTCCCGGAGGAAGAAACAAGCAATGGCAGAATATTGAGTTTGAAATGTCATATTTTCTTTGTCTCAGTATATGGTTTTTGAATTATATAGATTTTCTTACTCTCTGTGTGATGTATATTTTTCGCCCCTATACACAGCAAATCTATGCTCTAGGTTAGTTCATTTGTGTGAATTCCCTGAACATCTTCCCTTGTCTCTCTGCATATGGAGGAATGGTTATTCTCTGAGTAAGGAAGACAAAAGAATCTGTGTTCAACAGCAGGCTGGGTGAAAACACATAATTGGTGTGTTCCTAAACATATTTCAGATAAGCAACACTCTAGGATTATCTGTGTGCTCTGGCTACTAACCCTAAACTTAATCACACCCATTCTGATTCTGTGGCTGTGAGAACTTGCCATGGAAGTCAGGTGCCCAGCCCCCAACCAAATTACAAGTGAACATGATCTTATAAGGAAGAGAGTTTTGCCAATTTAAAGCATATTTCTCAATGGAAAGAAGGCTAGGCTGTGGAGACAGGGGAACCCTCTTACATTGTTGGTGGGAATGGGAGGTGGCACAACCACTTTGGAAAACATTATGCAGGTTCCTCATAAAGTTACGACCAGAGCTACCCTATGACCCAGCAGTTGCACTACTGGGTATTTACACCAAAGATACAGATATAGTGAAAAGAAGGGACACATGCACCACAATACTCATAGCAGCAATGTCTATGAGAGTCAAACAGTGGAAGGAGCTGAGATGCCCTTCAGGAAAAGAATGCATACAGAAGATGTGGCCCATATATACAACAGAATACTACTCAGCCATCAGAAAAGATGAATACCCGACACTTGCATTAACATGGATGGAACTGGAGAATATTATGTTAAATGAAGTAAGTCAAGCAGAGAAAAACAATCATCATGTGTTTTCACTTATTTGTGGAACATAAGGAATAGGATAGAGGACATTAGGAGAAGGAAGGGAAAAATGACAAGTAGAAATCGGGGGGGGGGGAGTTGAACCATGAGAGACTATGGTCTCTGGAAAATAATCTGTGGGTTTTAGAGGGGAGGAAGTGGGTGTATGAGTGAGCCTGGTGATGGGTATTAGGAAGAGCACATATTGCATGGACCACTGGGTGTTATACACAAACAGTGAATCATGGAACACTATATCAAAAACTAATGATGTCTTGCAGGGTGAGTAAGAAAAAAAATAATAATTTAGGTCTTTCCTAAACTGAAAAATTAATCATGGTACGCTGAAATGGTTGAAAGAACCACTGACTTTTATGTTACATTAGGGTGTATGTAATCAACCCCCCACACCCACACAAATGGAAGGAATGGGAAAGAAAGAGCAACAAGGTTTTAAAATTTCCACATGCATATTGCAGTTCAAAACATTGACACTTGCAGGATTACCACTCCAAAATCTGTGATACATCACATATCTCTCTGGACAGGACCAAGGCAAGTCAACATAGGTTGGCCTCCCATCTCCATCACTATGTGGTGCCTGAAGAGTACACAGGTTTAGCAGGCCTTAGAGAATGATGACAAGACCATGAAACTCAGCATCTACCTTAAATGTTGCTCCATCAAGGAATCTTATCCTCTATTCATACATTAAGATGCATGACTGGGATACCCCTAGAGACTTCTGCACTTTTTCCATAAAATAGTGCATGTGCTTATCTCTACTAATGTGTTTGTGAACAGGGTGTCTGGAGATCACTTTTCCCTTTAGCCTTGGAGCTTAGCGGTGAACGGGGTCAAAATTATTTGGTTCCTTCCAGCTCTTTGCGCACCTGAAGGGTGATGGGTCATACTGAAGAAGCATAACCCCATCTCCAGGCACAAGTCCATGGATCTTCCTTCTCTCAAATCTAAATTCATAAATCTCTCATAGAGAATTGCTTTCTTCTTAAGGTGGGCAGCATAATGGAAGTAGCAACAAACATGATTCAATGGAAGAGAACCCATGTAGACTCCTCTTACATTCTAATTGACTTGGGTTTCTATGTATTTGGCCAAAGGAATATCAGTGTTTTGGATTTGTGGATGCAGCTGCAGGCCTGGCTGGGGATGCTGAGTAGTTTATGTCACAAGGACCCATTTCCATTCTCCTTTGAGAGAGCGAGAAAGAGAGCACACTGGGGTAACTTTCCCTCTCAGGTTTCAACATATGCATTTGTTCCACAGGGTACAGCGACATCTGAAGGATCTAAACATGATAATAATGTGCATTGAGCAGGTACCAGCACATCCCTGCTGAACAAAGGAAGGCAAAGGAAAGCAGCAGCTAAGTAATAGAAACATAATCTTACAATTTTAACTTGAGGAAATCTAATCAATGAGAAATAGTCATTCTAAAAAGGGGGCAAATCCCAGAATGCCTGCTGGGTTTAATGACAGAGTCACATGGCTGCCTGCCTGCTTGAGGTCCAACTAAATTGCAACTATGTGCTTCACTTTTCTAAGACGTTTCCAAAGACCATGAAGCACTTGAACAGAAGTCAAAAATAGTCAGCCATGAAAGAAATCCACAGCCCCGTGTGGGTTACCTGTCCTCTCATATCCGCAGGACTTCTCTCATCCAAAAGACAGATAAGCATTGGCAAGGATGTGGAGAAATTGGAGCCCTCATGCACTGCTGACAGGAATGGAAAAGGGTACAGTAATTTGGGAAAGAGTCTTGCAGGAATTCAAATAGTACAACCCAGGTACCACATGACCCAATGCCTCCCCTCCTAGGGATATACCTATAAGAACTGAAAGCATATGGCCGCCCAAAATCTTATGCATGAATGTTCCTAGCAGCATTATTCATAATCAACCCAAAGTGAAATCAACCCAAATGTTCTTCCATGGAGGAACAAACTGTGCAGTATTTATACAGTGGAATGGTGATCAGCCAAACAAAAGACACGACGAACCCATTCGTGCTACAACATCAATGGACCTTGAAAACATTTGCTAAATAAAGAAGGCAGGCACAAATGGTCACACACTACCTTATTCCATTTATGCCAAAGGGTCACAAAAAAGCAAATCCTTGGAAAGACAAAGTACATTCCTGTTTCCCTGGGCCTTAGAGGTTAGGGGAAACGAGGATTCTCTGCGAAGCAGTAAGGGATTTGTTGTGCAGGGATAATGTACAACTTGTGGAATGCATTGTTGTGCTGTTGCACAATTCCGTGCATATGCTAATACAAACCTTACAAACAACAAACATGAAACTGCAGACTTTAAACGGTGACCTACATTGTCTGTCAACTTTCAGGAAAGTTGTTACAGTGATTAAGTGTGCCTCATCGTAACAGAAAGTAAACCCCAGTATGCAGTATCGGATGTTGTCCCCTTACATTGAGGCCTCTGAACTATGGCAAATGAACAGCCAGATTAATTCTATTAGTGAGCATTCTAAATACAAGACCCATTGAAATAATCAGGAGGATTTCCATGTTTCCATCCAAAGAAAAAAGAAGAGCATCTAAATTGAAAAACCTTTTCACATTTTCATAAGAGAATCATCATAACTCAGGCAGAGGGTAGCTCAGGTAACCAAATAAACAAAGAAAACCAAACAAAACCGAACAAAACCAACCAAAACAACAACAACAGCAGGAGCAGCAGCAACATACCAGTGGCTATGAGAGGTTTTGAGTGGAGAGATTGATGCTTTGGATATGAAATTAGACCAACATTTCTTATGGTCCTGCCCACAAAGATGACATGAAATGTAAGACAGCCCAGGTAATGGTGTGTTGAAAGCATGTTCAAAACAAATGGTGTTTCGAAACATCAGTTTTTGATATAATAATATTAAGACATAGATCCTAGGCAATCATGAAGTATTGGATCTTCCAGAATGCCAGAGACAAAACTCAGAATTCAGATTCCATTGCATAGGCATTGCACTGAGTCCTGTTTGTGGGGGGAGTGGATTCCAAAAGGGAACCTATGACACATAGTGAAAAGTTCAAAGAATGCAGTGTTCCACAAGGCTAATTGTCATAGAGAAAAAACTGGTGGTTACTAAAGGGGAGCTGGTGGAGGGGTGGGCAAAGTGTGTGGAGGAAATTAAGAATACACTGGTCCTGATGAGCAAGGAGTAATGCATTGAATTATACTGGAATTAAGAGTAAGATGAGGGCATGTATTGCATGGAGCACTGGGTGTGGTGCATAAACAATGAGTTCTGTTATAGTGAAAAGAAATTAAATAAATTAAAAAATTGCCAAGATGCCCTTCAGCAGACAAATGCATAAAGAAGATATGGTCTATATATACAATGGAGTATTTTGCCTCCACCAGAAAAGATGAAAACCCAACTTTTGTATCAACATGGACAGGACTGGAGATTATGCTGAGTGAAATAAGTCAAGCAGAGAGAGTCAGTTATCATATGGTTTCACTTACTTGTGGAGCATAAGGAATAACATGGAGGACATTAGGAGAAGGAAAGGAAAAATGAAGTGGGGGAAATCGGAGTGGGAGATGAACCATGAGAGGCTGTGGGCTCTCAGAAACAAACTGAGGATTTTGGAGGGGTGGGGGTTAGGGGGTTGGGTGAGCCTGGTGGTAGGCATTATGGAGGGCATGTATTGCATGGAGCACTTGGTGTGGTGCATAAGCAATGAATCTTGGAACAATGAAAAAATAAAATAAAATTAAAAAAATAAATAAAGGAGAGGGAGGAGTCAAGATGGTGGAAAAGTAGCAGGCCGAGACTACATCAGGCAGCAGGAGATCAACTAGATAGCTTATCAAACCATTCTGAACACCTACAAATCCAAAAGGAGATTGAAGAGAAGAGCAACAATTCTAGAAACAGAAAATTGACCACTTTCTGAAAGGTAGGACCAGTGGAGAAATGAATCCGATGGGAGGGGAAGATAGACCACGGGGGGAGGGACCAGCTTCCGACAAGCAGTGGAGCAATGGAGCACAAAATCAGGACTTTTAAAAGTCTGCTTCATGGAGAGACATCACTCCAGAGGCTAAACCGGGGTGAAGACCTCACGGGGACAACATGGCCTCAGGTCACATGGGGTCACAGAAGGATCGGGGGTGTCTGAGTGTCACAGAGCTCACAGGTATTAGAGTGGGGAAGCTGGCTGCAGAGACAGAGCTGAGGAGTGAGCTCTCAACTCGGGGTTACCTTGAACTGTAATTTGTGACACAGGCTGGTGCTCAATGCATGGGGTCCCCACAAGATCCGGGGAGACTCCGAGCCGGGAGAGCCCAGGGATCCGTGGGGTTTGGAGACTAACAGGTGGGGCTGTGTGCCAGAGACAGAGATGCTTGGTTACAGGACTGGGTGACCTTGGACTGAAGCTGGAGGCCAGTGAGACAGGAGTGATTGAGCGCGATTTTCTCCAAGCGCAGCTGGAGGCTGGGGAGATGGGAGTGATTAAGTGCTTTTCTCTGAAGGTGCACTGAAGAGTGGGGCCCCAAGCTCTTAGCTCCTCTGGACCAGAGATTGGGAGGCCGCCATTTTCATTCCTGGTCTCCAGAACTCTACAGAAAGTGTTCAGGGAACAAAAGCTCCCAAAAGCAAACCCGAGAGGATTACTTAGCCCGGGCCCTGGTAAGGGCGGTGCAATTCTGCCTGGGGCAGAGACACTTGAAAATCACTACAAGAGGCCCCTCCCCCAGAAGATAACAAAAATCCAGCCAAGACCAAGTTCACTTACCAAGGAAAACAGCGGAATTCCAGAGGAGGAGAAAGCAAAGCATGGAATTCATGGCTTTCTCCCCATGAATTTTTAGTCTTGCAAAGTTAATTAATTTTTTTAACATTTTTTTTCTCTTCTGCTAATTTTTTTAACTTTTACCCTTTCCTCTTTTAACATTTTTAACTAGTTTATCTTAATAACTTTCTTTAAAAAATCTTTTTTGAACCTTTATTATTATACTCATATTTTATCCTTCATTGTATCTAACTTTATTCTTTGTATACACATAGGGTTTTTTCTTCTAAAAAATTTGGGGCACAACTTCTTCTAATAGATCAAAATATACCCTAAATCTAGCACTGGGCTTGACCTAGGCTCCAGCCCAAGCAAGTTCTCTACACTTTTTTTTATTCTCCCTACCAACTTACCTTATCAACTCCTTTGTTAGAAATTAAAAAAAATTTTTTTCATCTTTATAATCATATTTCATCCCTTCATTGTGTTTACATTTATATATGGCTTTCATTCTTTAAAATTTTGGGAGGTAGTTTCTTCTAAGAGACCAAAATACTCCAAAAATTAAGTGGGTGACCCTGTTCTAGTCACCAGACTAATATATATATACACATATATATATTTCTTTTTTAATATTTTTTCATTATTTGTGTTCTTTTAAAAAATTTTTTTTCTCTTTTCTGAACTTATTTTTACCCCCTTTCTCCCCCACCCCACGATTTGGAGTCTTTTTTGATTTGGTTACAGCACATTTCCCTGGGGTCTTTGCCACCATTTTAGTATTTCATTTGCTCCTTCATATATTCTTATCTGGACAAAATTACAAGGCAGAAAAACTCACCACAAAAAAAAAGAACAGGAGGCAGTACTGAAGGCTAGGGACATAATCAATACAGACATTGGTAATATGTCAGATCTAGAATTCAGGATGATGATTCTCAAGGTTCTAGCCAGATTCAAAAAAGGCATGGAAGATATTAGAGAAACCCTGTCTGGAGAAATAAAAGCCCTTCATGGAGAAATAAAAGAACTAAAATCTAACCAAGTTGAAATTAAAAAAGCTATTAATGAGGTGCAATAAAAAATGGAGGCTCTTACTGATAGGATAAATGAGGCAGAAGAAAGAATTAGTGATATAGAAGACCAAATGACAGAGAATAAAGAAGCTGAGCAAAAGAAAGACAAACAACTACTGGACCATGAGGGGAGAACTCGAGAGATAAGTGATACCATAAGATGAAACAACATTAGAATAACTGGGATTCCAGAAGAAGAAGAAAGAGAAATAGGAGCAGAAGGTATATTGGAGAGAATTATCATAGAGAATTTCCCTAATATGGCAAAGAGAACAAACATCAAAATCCAGGAGGTGCAGAGAATCGCCCTCAAAATCAAGAAGAATAGGTCCACACCCCGTCATCTAATAGTAAAATTTACAAGTCTTAGCAACAAAGAGAAAATCCTGAAAGCAGCCCGGGACAAGAAGTCTGTAACATATAATGGTAAAAATATTAGATTGGCAGCAGACATCCACAGAGACCCGGCAGGCCAGAAAGAACTGGCAGGATATATTCAGAGCACTAAATGAGAAAAACATGCAGCCAAGAATACTATATCCAGCTAGGTTAACATTGAAAATAGGAGAGATAAAAAGCTTCCAGAACAAACAAAAACTGAAAAAATTTTCAAACACCAAACCAGCTCTACAGGAAATATTGAAAGGGGTCCTAGAAGCAATGAGAGACACTAAAAGTAGTAGATCAGAAAGGAACAGAGACAATATACAGTAACAATCACCTTACAGGCAATACAATGGCACTAAATTCATATCTCTCAATAGTTACCCTGAATGTAAGTGGGCTAAATGCCCCAATCAAAAGACACAGGGTTTCAGAATGGATAAAAAAACAAAACCCATCAATATGCTGCCTAAAAGAAACTCATTTCAGACCTGAAGACACCTCCAGATTGAAAGTGAAGGGGTGGAAAACAATTTGCCATGCTAATAGACATCAAATGAAAGCTGGGGTGGCAATCCTTCTATCAGATCATTTAGATTTTAAGCCAAAGACTATAATAAGAGATGAGGAAGGACACTATATCATACTCAAAGGGTCTGTCCAACAAGAAGATCTAACAATTTTAAATATCTATGCCCCTAACATGGGAGCAGCCAACTATATAAACTAATTAATAACAAAATCAAAGAAACACATTGACAAGAATACAATAATAGTAGGGGACTTTAACACTCCCCTCACTGAAATGGACAGATCATCCAAGCAAAAGATCCACAAGGAAATAAAGGTCTTAAATGACACACTGGACGAGATGGACATCACAGATATATTCAGAACATTCCATCCCAAAGCAACAGAATACACATTCTTCTCTAGTGCCCATGGAACATTCTCCAGAATAGATCACATCCTGGGTCATAAATCAGGTCTCAACCGGTATCAAAAGATTGGGATCATTCCCTGCATATTTTCAGACCACAATGCTCTGAAGCTAAAACTTAATCACAAGAGGAAATTTGGAAAGAGCACAAATACATGGAGACTCAACAGCATCCTTCTAAAGAATGAATGGGTCAACCAGGAAATTAAAGAAGAATTGAAAAAAATCATGGAAACAAATGATAATGAAAACACAACAGTCCAAAATCTGTGGGACACAGCAAAGGCAGTCCTGAGAGGAAAATATATAGTGATAACAAGCCTTTCTCAAGAAACAAGAAAGGTCTCAAACACACAACCTAACCCTACACCTAAAGGAGCTGGAGAAAGAACAACAAAGAAAGCCTAAACCCAGCAGGAGAAGAGAAATAATAAAGATCAAAGCAGAAATCAATGAAATAGAAACCAAAAAAACCAATAGAACAAATCATCAAAACTAGGAGCTGGTTCTTTGAAAGAATTAATAAGATTGATAAACCCCTGGCCAGACTTATCCAAAAGAAAAGAGAAAGGACCCAAATAAATAAAATCATGAATGAAAGAGGAGAGATCACAACCAACACCAAAGAAATACAATTATAAGAACATATTATGAGCAACTCTATGCCAACAAATTTGACAATCTGGAAGAAATGGATGCTTTCCTAGAGACATACAAACTGCCAAAACTGAACCAGGAAGAAATAGAAAACCTGAATAGGCCCATAACCGTAAGGAGATTGAAACAGTCATCAAAAATCTCTAAACAAACAAAAGCCCAGGGACAGGTGGCTTCCCAGGGGAATTCTACCAAGCATTTAATGAAGAATTAATTCCTATTCTCCTGAAACTGTTCCAAAAAATAGAAATGGAAGGAAAACTTCCAAACTCATTTTATGAGGCCAGCATCACCTTGATCCCAAAACCAGACAAGGATCCCATCAAAAAAGAGAATTACAAACCAATATCCTTGATGAACACAGATGCAAAAATTCTCACCAAAATACTAGCCAATAGGATCCGACAGTACATTAAAAGGATTATTCACCACGACCAACTGGGATTTATTCCAGGGCAGCAGGGTTGGTTCAACATCCTCAAATCAATCAATGTGATACACTACATTAACAAAAGAAAGAACAAGAACCATACGATACTCTCAATAGATGCTGAAAAAGCATTTGACAAAGTACAGCATCCCTTCCTGATCAAAACTCTTCAAAGCGTAGGAATAGAGGGCACATACCTCAATATTATCAAAGCCATCTATGAAAAACCCACTGCAAATATCATTCTCAATGGAGAAAAACTGAGAGCTTTTCCGCTAAGGTCAGGAACATGGCAAGGATGTCCGCTATCACCACTGCTATTCAACATAGTACTAGAAGTCCTAGCCTCAGCAATCAGTCAACAAAAAGAAATTAAACGCATCCAAATTGGCAAAGAAGAAGTCAAACTATCCCTCTTTGCAGATGATATGATACTATATGTGGAAAACCCAAAAGGCTCCACTCCAAAACTGCTAGAGCTTGTACAGGAATTCAGCAAAGTGTCAGGATATAAAACCAATGCACAGAAATCAGTTGCATTTCTTTACACCAACAACAAGACAGAAGAAAGAGAAATTAAGGAGTCATTCCCATTTACAATTACACCCAAAACCATAAAATACCTAGGAATAAGCCTAACCAAAGAGGCAAAGAATCTATACTCAGAAAACTATAAAGTACTCATGAAAGAAATTGAGGAAGACACAAAGAAATGGAAAAATGTTCTATGCTCATGGATTGGAAGAATAAGTATTGTGAAAATATCTATGCTACCTAAAGCTATCTACACATTTAATGCAATGCCTATCAAAATCCCATCCAACTTTTTCAAAGAAATGGAACAAGGGGCGCTTGGGTGGCTCAGTGAGTTAAAGCCTCTGCCTTTGGCTCAGGTCATGATCTCAGGGTCCTGGGATTGAGCCCCGCATTGGGCTCTCTGCTCAGCAGGGAGCCTGCTTCTTCCTCTCTCTCTGCCTGCCTCTCTGCCTACTTGTGATCTCTCTGTCAAATAAATAAATTAAATCTTTAAAAAAAAAGAAATGGAACAAATAATTCCAAAATTTATATGGAACCAGAAAAGACCTTGAATAGCCAAAGGAAAATTGAAAAAAAAGTTGGTGGCATCATAATTCCAGACTTCAAGCTCTATTACAAAACTGTCATCATCAAGACAGTATGGTACTGGCACAAAAACAGACACATAGATCAATGGAACAGAAGAGAGAGCCCAGAAATAGACCCTCAACTCTATGGACATCTTTGTTTGTTCTTTGAACATCTTTGACAAAGAACATCTTTGAACATCTTTGACAAAGAACATCTTTGACAAAGCAGGAAGGAATGTCCAATGGAAAAAAGACAGTCTCTTCAACAAACGGCGTTGGGCAAGTTGGACAGCCACATGCAAAAAAATGAAACTGGACCATTTCCTTACACCACACATGAAAATAGACTCCAAATGGATGAAAGACCTCAATGTGAGAAAGCTATCCATTAAAATCCTTGAGGAGAACACAGCAATCTCTTTGACCTCAGCTGCAGCAACTTCTTCCTAGAAACATCGCCAAAGACAAGGGAAGCAAGGGCAAAAATGAACTATTGGGACTTCATCAAGATCAAAAGCTTTTGCACAGCAAAGGAAACAGTCAACACAACCAAAAGACAACTGAGAGAATGGGAGAAGATATTTGCAAATGACATATCAGATAAAGGACCAGTACCCAAAATCTATGAAGAACTTATCAAACTCAACACCCAAAGAACAAATAACCCAATCAAGAAATGGACAGAGGACATGAACAGACATTTCTGCAGAGAAGACATCCAGATGGCCAACAGATACATGATGAAGTGCTCCATATCACTGGGCATCAGGGAAATACAAATCAAAACCACAATGAGATACCACCTCACACTAGTCAGAATGGCTAAAATGAACAAGTCAGGAAATGACAGATGCTGGTGAGGATGTGGAGAAAGGGGAACCCTCCTACACTGTTGGTGGGAATGCAAGCTGGTGCAACCACTCTGGAAAACAGCAATGAGATTCCTCAAAAAATTGAAAATAGAGCTACCTTATAACCCAGCAATTGCACTACTGGGTATTTTTTTTAAAGATTTTATTTATTTATTTATTTATTTGACAGAGATCACAAGAAGCAGAGAGGCAGGCAGAGAGAGAGGAGGAAGCAGGCTCCCTGCTGAGCAGAGAGCCCGATGCGGGGCTTGATCCCAGGACCCCGGGATCATGACTTAAGCCGAAGGCAGAGGCTTTAACCCACTGAGCCACCCAGGCGCCCCTGCACTACTGGGTATTTACCCTAAAGATACAAACGTAGTGATCCGAAGGGGCACGTGCACCCAAATGTTTATAGCAGCAATGTCCACAATAGCCAAGTTATGGAAAGAACCTAGATGTCTATCAATAGATGAATGGATAAAGAAGATGTGGTATATATATACAATGGAATACTATGCAGCCATCAAAAGAAATAAAATCTTGCCATTTGCGATGACATGGATGGAACTAGAGAGTATTATGCTTAGTGAAAGACGTCAATTCGGAGAAAGACAACTATCATATGATTTCCCTGATATGAGGAAGTGGAGATGCAATGGGGGTGGGGATTAAGGGGGTAGGAAAAGAATAAGTGAAACAAGATGGGATCAGGAGGGAGACAAACCAAAAAAGACTCTTAATGTCATAAAACAACCTGAGGGGGGTGGGGAGAGGGAGGGGTGTTTGGAGAGGGTGGTGGGGTTACATTATATGTTTAAATAAAAATTTTAAAAAAATAAAAAATAAAAATGGAAACAAAAATTAAATTTAAAAAAATCAGAAAAAAAGAGAGTAAGATGAAATTATAGTGGAATTAAGAGAAGAAAATGAAATGAAATGAAGTGTAATCAAACCAGGGAACATTAAAAAAAAGTCTTGAAGTCAATTTGTGGACCTGGATCCATCTAAAGTATCCCAGAGATAGCAGACATTGATGCAGATCAGGGCAACCAGCAGGCAAAGTCACAAAGTATTGTGAAAAGTTCAAAGCTGTGTGCAGTTGTAGTTGACGGCATGTGTCAAGGAAAATTCATCAGGCAAAAATGGACCTTCCACAAGTAATGAAAAACACACAGAGACACACTGGGCCTTTGTCAGAAAGGTGTGTGGCTCCCTGTCAACTCAACAGAATGACAAGGAGGAGGAACTCCAAACAAACAAAAGACCCAGGCACACTGGCCTCTCCAGCAGATCTAATGGCTATGGATCTAAGCAAAGTGTCAGAAACAGACTTCAGGGTAGCAGTTATGAAGACAATAGTCAGGCTGGAGAAAACCAGTAATGGCAGCATAGATTCGTTTAGGGCAGAAGTGAGAGCAGATTTGGAGAAAGTAAAAATTCTAGCAATGAGATCCAGTCTAATCTAGGTACTCTAACTGTTCAGGTAGAAGAGGCAGAAGAATGAATCAGGGACCTTGAAGACAAACTGATAGAAAAGAAGGAGCAAGGGGATGTCTGGAACAAATAGCTTAGAATCCATGAAAACAGAACTAGAGAAATGAATGAGGCCATGAAATCTTCCAGTGTCAGAATGACTGGGATCCCTGAGGGGGGGTGTGGAGAGAGAGAGAGAGAGGACTAGAAGACATATTTGACTAAATCATAGTCAAGAATGTCCCTGATCTGGGGAACAAAACAAGCAATCCTGTCCTCGTCCTAGAGGCAGAGAGGACACTCCCCAAGATCAGTGAGGACAGACCAACACCCAGTCATGTAATAATAAAACATGCAAATTTTAGAACGAAGGAAATAATTTTAAGGGCAGTTAGGGGGAAGAGATTCCTTATGTACAGAGGGAGGAACATCACATTAACATCAGACCTGCCACAGCCAGAAATGGCTGGCAAGACATATTCAGGGTACTAAATGAGAAGAATATGCAGTCAAGAATTCTTAATCTGGCAAGGCTATCATCCAGAACAGATGGAGAAATAAGAAGCTTCCAGGATGGCAGAGACTGAAGGGATATGTGATGACTAAGCCAACCCTGAAAGAAATATGAAGGTGGGGGGTGTTTTATAAAAGGAGAATGACCCCAGGAGTGATACAGAACGGGGATATATAGAGATAATTCATAGAAACAAGGACCTTCCCAGGCAACACAATGACAATAAAATATCATCAGTCAATAGTCACTCTCAAGGTGAATGGCCTAAATAGTCCCATAAAACATCACAGGGTTGCCGGGACGCCTGGGTGGCTCAGTTGGTTGAGCGGCTGCCTTCAGCTCAGGTCATGATCCCAGCGTCCTGGGATCAAGCCCCACATCGGGCTCCTTGCACAGCAGGAAGCCTGCTTCTCCCTCTGCTTCTGCCTGCCTCTCTGTCTGCCTGTGCTCGCTGTCTCTCTCTCTCTCTCTCTAACAAATAAATAAATAAAATCTTAAAAAAAAAATCACAGGGTTGCAGATTGCATAAAAAGACAGGGTCCATCCATGTGCTGTCTACCAAAGACTCATTTTGAACCTACAGCTATATCCAGACTGAAAGCAAAGAGGTGGAGAACCATCTTTCATGTCAACAGACCTCACAAGAAACCTAAGGTAGCAATTCTCAGGCAGAAAAATCAGATTTTAAGCTAACGACTGTAGTTAGAAATACAGAAGGACACTATATCATTCTAAAAGGTTCTATCCAACAATATTCACTCAGATTCACTTCTCTGCACGTCCTACCTCCCAGAAAGTGGTTGCTTTTCTGTTTGTAGAATTGCTGCTATTCTCTTCGACCCCTGGTTGGAGAGTTTGTAGGTATTCAGTATGGTTTGATGACTATCTAGCTCAATTCCCGGGACCAGACGCAATTTAGGTCTGCTACTCCTCTGCCATCTTGCTCCTGCCTCCTCAATATGTCTCTTTCTTTGGTTTAACAGATGGGCGTATGTTGTTGGGTGCTCCCCCGTGTGTGTGTTGGGGGGGAGGTATAGATACTTACAATTATTAGATCTTCTTATTGGATAGACCCGTTAAGAAGGATGTAGTGTCATATTGCATGGAGCACTGGGTGCGGTGCATAAACAATTAGTTCTGGGACACTGAAAGGAAATTAAAACTAGCCATCAATTTAAATTAAAACCACATTGAGATACCACCTTACACCAGTTAGAATGGCCAAAATTAGCAAGACAGGAAACAACGCATGTTGGAGAGGATGTGGAGAAAGGGGAACCCTCTTACATTGTTGGTGGCAATGCAAGTTGGTACAGCCACTTTGGAAAACAGTGTGGAGATTCCTTAAGAAATTAAAAATAGAGCTTCCCTATGACCCTGCAATAGCACTACTGGGTATTTACCCCAAAGATACAGATGTAGTGAAAAGAAGGGCCATCTGTACCCCAATGTTCATAGCAGCAATGGCCACAGTCACCAAACTGTGGAAAGAACCAAGATGCCCTTCAACAGTCAAATGGATAAGGAAGATGTGGTCCATATACACTATGGAGTATTATGACTCCATCAGAAAGGATGAATACCCAACCTTTGTATCAACATGGACGGGACTGGAAGAGATTATGCTGAGTGAAATAAGTCAAGCAGAGAGAATCAATTATCATATGGTTTCCCTTATTTGTGGAGCATAAGAAATAACATGGAGGACATGGGGATATGGAGAGAAGAAGGGAGTTGAGGGAAATTGGAAGGGGAGTTGAACCATGAGAGACTATGGACTCTGAAAAACAATCTGAGGGTTTCAAAGGGGTGGGGGTGGGAGGTTGGGGGAGCCAGGTGGTGGGTTTTATGGAGGGCACGTATTGCATGGAGCACTGGGTGTGGTGCATAAACAATGAATTCTGTTATACTGAAAATAAATTAAATAAATAAATAAAATTTAAAAAATAAATAAAAGTAAGGAAAAAGAATGATGTAGTGTTCATCTGTATCTCTAACTACAGTCGTTAGCTTAAAGTCTAATTTGTCTGATATGAGAATTGCTAACCCAGTTTTCTTTTCTGGTCCGTCGGCATGAACAATGGTACCCCACACCCTCACTTTCAATCTGGATGTATTCTTAGGTTCAAAATGTGTCTCTTGTAGACAGCATATGGATGGGTCTGTTGCAACCGACGCAACAACCGACGACAGGGTAGAGGGGAAAGGGAATGAACAAGAACGAGAGGGACACCAGGATGATTATCCACAAAGTGCTTTTATTGCGAAAACTATTTATGCCTCTCTATTTCAGCTACAAGTGAATACTGCCAAGCCTCACCATCCTTGTTTACACACTTTTCAGTACAGTTTCAGAACAGAACTTAGACAAGATATCTTTTGGCTAATGTTGTCCTTGCAATTCTGTAACAGTGCACACAGCTGCTGTGGGCAAGCAACCCAACCATAAATCTTGTTCCTCTATTAGTCAAAACAAGAGGAGCCACGGTGTCTGTTTGTCTTAAGAGGACACCTGGCAGCCCTGGTTGAAAGAGCACTGAGAACCGTTGCTTGATCAGCTTAACTCTTTCTAGGCACAGGGCTCTCAACATCTCCCCCTTTTTGTTTTAACTGCCAAAGGTACAAGTGAGCCTGAGCATGGTTGGCGAACCCTTGCCAGCGTTTACAGATATAACACCATATTATCATGAAAAGCATTAACACACCAGCGAGGGTGACAAAGAGCCAAAAGGAGTGCTGTAAAATATTGCCAGGATTGAAATCTTGTAAGGTGTCAAGGACCTGCCGAGCAATGCCAGCAGGATTTTCAATATCTAAGTGAGATTGTCCAATTGTCAAGACTTGTTGTTGCAGTTCAGTTAAGTCCAGACTGACATTGGTATCATGCCAAATTCCTTGCAGATGTTGTCGGACCTTCTCCCAGGAATGATTATCAGCAGGTAGAGGAGTCACACAAATATGTTGGTAGGCCCCATGACAGAGGAGAGACATTTGGGTCTTTAACATAGATAACTGAGTTCCCAGATATTCTACGGCTTCTTCCAGTCCATCCAGTCTAGCCAGGATCTTCTGGTCGATGTGCTCCTGTATCCTAAGGGCGTGGGAAACATTCTTGGACAGGTTATTAACATGTTCAGCAGTATGAATAGTCTGTGTAAGGGTCACAGCGGATACCATAGTGGTGGCTATCAATGATACCAAGGCTGCAATGCCTGCAATGATAAGCCCTACACAGCGTTTGGAACAGGGCGCCTGCCAAACTGATATCCATAATTGGCATACCAAGGCCCCTCAACTTCCACAGGCAAGAAAACAAAAGGAGGCTGCATAACTAGAAACAGCATGATAGGCTGCTGAGTTATGTATTTTTGCTCAGTCGTGGGAATACAATTAGTCAGAATGCAGTGAGAGCAATATATTCTGTATGCACTTGTACCATTAGTATAATATCGAGAAATAGTTCCGGACCCAACGACTAGAAGAAAGGGGCGAGGCACACATGCTCTAAGAACCAACTGGCCCGTGGAGGGATAGAACCCAGACTCCTCGGCATTGTTGGTAACAGGTCCCATAGCTGCCACCAACTTCCAAAGATCAGGGTGAAACATACCATTGGGCGTGGAAAACATACCCCCAGGTATATGATTAAAATGCTGGTGTCCTATGGTGGATCTCCTTGTATATGCAGTCACCAGCCCGGGATAACGGTTTCGTGTTTTAGACCAATCTGTAATAGGGAAATCGGGTATCCCATAAGGGGCAAGCACTCGAGGACTAGGGAGAAAACATTGGGTCCAAGGAGGAGAAATCACTCTCCCTTCTGGTGCTGTAGCACAAGGAGGGTGGCCATAGGGGGTCATACCCACAGTAGGGTGCTTAGGAGGTGTGCTAGGAATGACTTCCAAAAGGGTCCAATGTTCCCCTTTGCTTCCAGATTCCACTCCCACATGATTGGAGGTAATACCAGGAATACTCTCATCATATAATAAGGGGAATCCATCAGAATAAGTCATAGACCTAGCAACATGAGCAGTAGTAACACAACCATAGGTTGGACTATGACGACCTTTGACAAACTGAAAGCATATAGGGGGTCTCGCAGAGACGGCCTTCCAGGTGAACTCATGAGAGGCTGTCTCAGGGGATTCATGATCACTTAATCCCCCAAAAGCCCAAGTAAAATTTGTTTGTACATGGGGAGAAGGGTCATCCCAAGTAACAGGTTGTACAGTGGGTGGGTCT
>RCUC01148238.1:0-20414 GCA_003697995.1 Taxidea taxus jeffersonii
TTCAGCAAGGGAAAGCGGCTTTCAGGGTAAACCTACAAAACTTCAATAAAATTAGGCTAAATTCCTCTGGCTCTTTCTTGTGAAAGTAGGTAAAACCCTTCTTTGATGTCATTTCTTTGGCTTGGCACACCTCATGATATGTGGGAGGATTGAACATTTATCCAATGCTCAGATTTATTCAACAGACATTTGCTGAGGGCCCGTAATCCAGGTCTTGGGTCACTTCTCAACATTATCCTCAAGTTGGAATGGTAGTGACTCTGCCCTCAAGAAAAACCACTAGAAGCATCTAATTGGAGTCCCAGAGGGGAAAAGAGAAAGTCTGGTAGAGGCAGTATTCAAGAGGTAACAGGTTGGAGTTTTCCAGAACTGATGTATGATGCTGGTGCAAATTCTAAGCAGAATAAATGAAAGAAAAATCCACATATGGATGCATTGTAATGAAATTGCAAGGCAGTAAAGACAAAGGACAAATATTAAGAGCAGCCAGAAAGGTGAGAAAGTAGGTGTGGACTGTTGTCCTGCAGGGAACAGCAGTCAGACTGCAGAAAGCTAGAGGGGGTATAAGGATCTCTTCAAGTGCCAAAAGAAAAACAGCCAGATTAGAAATCTTAAGGCAGATCTTTTCGTGTGTGTGTTTTTGTTTGTTTTCATTTTTTTAAAAAGATTTTATTTTATTAACAGATAGAGGTCACAAGTAGTCAGAGAGGCAGGCAGAGAGAGAGGGAGAGGAAGAGAAGCAGGCTTCCCGCCGAGCAGAGAGCCCGATGTGGGGCTCGATCCCAGGACCCTGGGATCATGACCTGAGCCGAAGGCAGAGGCTTTAACCCACTGAGCCACCCAGGCGCCCCTTTCCTTGTTCTTACCCTACAGATGGGTCACTTGGATACTCACCTTTATTCTGGGAAAGACCCCCAATCTAGATTTTTCTGTGTGGTTAAGGGAAGGGCAAAAGAGCCTTTGGCTCAAAATAACCCACATGCCAGAGTGGCACATTCTCGGGGGCTGCCCCAAGCCCTTTCACTGGATACCAGATGCAAATGCAACTGTGGTAGGAGGGCGCTGAATGGGTGTCTCCAAACATACCTTTCTAAGGAGATTTTGTAAATAGCTTTTCCGTGAGCAGCTACTTCTCAATCAAGATGCTGACAGTTTTTACAAGAGTTGAGCAGTCATGCTACAGATGCCTAGGATGACTGGTGAATGCTCCCATGACCTGCACCCCATCACTCCCTCTTCCCATCTTCCCAGAGACTTCTCTCCCATTGCACCCTTTCTCCTGACATGTCCCTAACACCACTCAGGGTACCCATGACACCCACAGGCCTGCAGCTTGCTGGAGGGCTGGGATGCAACCTTTCCTGGTCCATCCTGGCCGTGCTCCTGGCCCTTGGCTCTTTGCCTGGCTGGTGCAGAAGACAGTGCTCTTCTCTTGGCCTTGCTCTTGGCCAAAGTTGCTGCCAAACACACAGAGCAGAGAATGGTGCTTATGATGACAAGGCCACCCAAGTGGAATGCACCCCAAATGTAGAGAATCTGGGCCCAGGAGGAGGTAGGGTGTAGGGTTTCCCATACTGCCCTTTGCCCTGCTCAGACACACCCTGGCCTGTGGGGGGTTGAGAGGAGATGGGTTGGCTGTTGTCTCAGAGGTCATTCAGGGTATGGGTTGGGGCCAGGTATCAGCCCTGCGCCAACTGCTACATTGACAGTTAGTAATGCTTAGCTCTCACTGTCACTTATTCTAGAGGATTTGACAGGAAGTAGCTATAGCCATAATTAAACATAAAGACAAAGATGATTTGAATGAGCAGTTATCAGCCTCTGGTTCAAGGCCTCTTGAGAGGTTCTTCTGCTCTTGTTCCTCAGCGGACTTGTTGCAGTAAGTGGTGGTGTGCAGGAGCAGTCTGGGCTGAGTCTAGAATCTCAGCCACAGTGAAACCTTGGGCACACTTCACCCCTCTGTGGGCCTGGATTTCCTCAGCTGTTGGGCCACAGGTCCTCTGAGGCTTGCTTTAGTTCTAATACCCTTTGATTCTGTGACTTTCCAAGTTGGAAAATGTTCTGTGCCTTTCTCCCCTTTCTCCACCATGGGGTCTGTTCTACTCTGTACTTTGTCCTAGAGTCTCCATGTAGTATGGCAAAAAGAAAGTACGAGATTTTTTTTTTTTTTTTTAATTTGACAGAGAGAGAGGGAGAGAGAGAGAGAGCGAGCACAGGCAGACAGAGTGGCAGGCAGAGGCAGAGGGAGAAGCAGGCTCCCTGCCGAGCAAGGAGCCTGATGTAGGACTCGATCCCAGGACACTGGGATCATGACCTGAGCCGAAGGCAGCCGCTTAACCAACTGAGCCACCCAGGCGTCCCGAGATGTTTTTGACTAGGAAGAAGAACTGGGACACAGAAGGTAGTAGTGTTCACACCATTCCCCAGATTTAGACCGTCACCAGTCCAACAGGCCATCCCCTCTCTGGTCTGTGGCTTCCTTTTCTGGTTTTGCTTTTCCATGTTCCTGGAAGGGCCCTCCCCCCACTGCATTCTCTCCTAGCTCCCACTCGACTCCTACTTCTAGAAGTTCAATGAATGACCCCAGCTTTTCAACTCTGGGTGCTTCACTTTGGAAAAAACTGACCCTACAATCCGAGACACCCTATGATTTCAGCAAAGACCTCAGTGGTGTGCAGCATGGGCTCCCAAGATGCTAACTCATTACTCTCTGCAGGTGTGGAGCACACCTAGAGGACCAAGATGGCAGGGCCACAGTTTCCTTCCTGCCCCTGTACACTCCGCCATGGCTTGTCTTGCTTGGCCACCATTAGACTTCAGTACGACCTCCTTTTGAGGTTTTTTGGTGTCTTTTCTTGCCCATCAGAGAAGTTCTAATAATGTTGAACTTTAATAAGGATAGAGCCTTCTCTTTTCTCCTAGGTTCCTTGGATTCTATTGAAATGTCTCTGCCTCTTTCTCTACTGGTAGATTTACATGCTAAAGATTATTGGGAGAGGCAGCCTTCCTTGGGTTATACAAGCTCTGTACTCTTTTTATGACCAAGGGTGTCTATATGCCTCTGATGGGCTTACCTAAGAGGAAGAGGCCATATGGGCTTCCTCAACAGCCAGCAGACTCCTGTCCCCAGTAGCTTTTCCTAGAGTCCTGTTATACCTGTGTCTCTGTCTCCTTTCTATCTACCCCTCCCTTTTTCCTTCTCTTCCCCTGCTTTTCTTCTTTCTCCTTCTCTTCTTCCTCTTCCTCCTTCTTTCTTTTTTTGAAGATTTATTTATTTATTTTACAGAGTGTGCATGCAGTGGGGAGGGGCACTCTTACTTACTATATGCACACTAGTAATGGTAAAGAAAGGGGTCAGTCATGCTTTGATGCCTAGATTTTCAATCATAGAAGGATTTGATCTTTTCTGTCACCCTTTATCTTGATGGCATATGTTCAGAAATCCTAATTCCTGAACGACAAAATTGCAGAACCAGGGATTTCTTGCCATTAATCCTGCTGAATATAAAATCCAGCAAACCTGTCACTGTCATTTGCCACCCATTTCTTTCTGTGGTTTACTTGGATTACTTTAGTGATCCTTTGAAAATCTTAAAGGAATAGGAAGTTATAAAAAAAAATAAAGGCATTTTCCTTGGTCCAAAAAAACCCCCCAAAACCCACAGTCAGAGAAATTGCTAAATGAGTTCAGTACATTCCTGCCTTGATAAGTATCTGAAGGAGGGAAGCTTCTTCTCATGAGAGAGGAATGTAGGTCTAGATTTGGTTCCCACTTCTCTGAATTTAAGAACATGTTGACTTTCATATCTTCTGAAAACCACTTCAGAAATCACTTCCTGTGCCAGAAATGACAATAGTGAAAACTAATGCATTGAGCAAGTCACAAAATTCTCTGTGGGATGGTTTTCATTTCGCGTGGTTTACTGTGTTCTAGTCAGGAGGTTTCATGTGGAGACATTTGCAAACTGCCTGTTTCCTTCGGGTCAATAAGGCTGTAGCTCAAGCGTGCTAGGCAGTAGCTGGAAATGCGTATCCAGGTGGCCTCCCTCATGGTTTTCATCACTGTTTTATAGATTATGTGCTAAAGTGAGAGGCACTTAGGTAAACCACTAAAAATCATTCTGTGAAAGACATAAAATAGCAAAATTGAGCATAATTAAAGTGCTTTTTCTTTCAAAGCAGGGACTTTAGGCTGCTATAATTTAGGATAGACAGAAAAGGTGTAAGTGAGGGCTTTGAATCAAGATGTCTGGGTCCGTACCCTGGCTCTAATATTTAACCAGCTCTGTGACCTGGAACCAGTTACTGAAGCTCTCTGCCATACTGCGTTACGGTGAGAATTTGGGAGTCCGAAATACTAGCTATAGTTCTTTCAACGGAAAGAAATACAGCAAAATTATATTTTGTGTGTGAGCCTGGATCCATAGGTGACTTTTGATTTTCCTACTCCAACAAATTCCTAAATGTTCTTTTTTTTTTTAAAGATTTTTTAAAAATTTATTTGACAGACAGAGATCACAAGTAGTCAGAGAGGCAGAGAGAGAGAGAGAGGGAGAGAAGCAGGCTCCCTACTGAGCAGAGAGCCCGATGCGGGACTCAATCCCAGGACCCTGGGATCATGACCTGAGCCGAAGGCAGCAGCTTTAACCCACTGAGCCACCCAGGCCACCCCCTGAATGTTCTTTAATGAACATGCATTGCTTCCATATGGAAAAAAAAAAAAAAGGAAAAAGAAAAAGAAATGTATCCAGTATTTCCCAGTTCATTCTGATAACAAATGATTCCTACTTTTATCCTAGGGCTCTATGGAAGTTTTAATGATAGAATTCTATTTTGTTAGTCATTAGTAGAATGTTTTATTCATTCATTCTTCTCTCCACCCCACCTTTCTAGAACTACAGTGCTAAGAGATGCAGAGAGAGAGACACTGTAGGCGTCTCTATGAACTCTATGAGTTCATAGTCTTTCCCAGGAAGAGGGTGGTCAGGTATGATAGGAAAACAGATTTTATAGCAGAATGTGCTAAGTGCCTAAATAAGAGTGCTATGAGATCGTGTCAGGGAAGGGTGACTAACCCGGATTTGAGGGAGTAAAGGAAGTGAGGAAAGGCTTCCTCTGAAGTGAGGCCATGGTGAGCAGAGCAAGGAGAGAGAGGGAGCTAGCCGGGGCAAGCTTTGGGGTGGTTTGTGGGGAAGTGTCAGCCAGCCAAGGAGAAAGCTGGTTGGTGAGATAAAGCTGGGTGCCTTAAGAATCTGAAAAAAGCTTAGTCGGCTGTGGAGGCTGGAGCTTCTCATAGAAGAGGCCGAAGGAATAAACAGTGACAAGGTCATGAAGGGCCATGCAGGACATCGGGTGGCACTGAAATCTCATCTTTAGAATGACAAGGAACGTCTGAAGAGTTTTGTAAGCGAGTCAGAGTCAAGTTTGGTGCTTTAGGAAGCTCACTTGGGCTGCTGCAGAGTGGAGGCTGGAAGAGGCGTGAACATTTCTGTAGTCATCTGGAAGGGAGGAGAAGCAGCCTGGCCTAGGGTGGTAGCCTCGGGGACAGATGTTGTGGAAGAATTGGGGAAATATCCCCTTGGGGGACAAGGAAGACGGCAGAATCCAAATGGACCCTCAGACCCTCAGACCCTCAACTGAACGTTCCCCACAGGAAAGAGGAAGCACACTTGAGGCAACATTCATATCATGTATTAACAAGTCTCTAAGGAGCCACTCCTCCCAAAGCAAAAGAATGCAGCCTTGTTTTATTATTTCTTTGCAAATAAGGTCATCACGAGGAGGCTTTTCTGTGAGTAAACTATAAGAAGATTCTCTGGGCTGTTCAAAGATCCTTTCTGTTTGTCTGTGAGATTGTTCATGGGCCCTTGATAAAGCGATGAGGTGATTTCATACTGCAGATGATGAGGGCTCACAAGCATGACACGGAAAGATGCCGTAGAAGGAAGGGAGCATGGTCTCTGCACTGAGTTCATCAATGACCTCGGGTAGGGTTGAGGCTGCATGGGTGTGCAAGACTCTGGGATGGGAGATGGATATGTGACCTGGGTGAGATGCTTGCCAGCACTATCTAAAAGCTATGTGCGGAAATGTCCCAGAAGAATCAGGCTGGAGACAGAAGGCGGCAATAATGCTTGTACAAATTCAGTGGTTATCCGCTGCTACTCAACTGTTACCATCCCCAGCTGAGAGCCTGCTGGAGCAGCCTGTGACCCAGAAGCTGTCTCTCTGTCAGTGTTGGGCAATATCTCTGATACCACTGCTGGGCCACCCGACTGCAGGTTTTCCTGTAGCTCAGTACCCTCTTTGACTTACTACGCAGTCATTTGTCAGTCTAAATGTATCCGTGGCATTCCTCAATATGGCGGCTTTGCCGATGTCTTCTTTCCTTGATTCGTTCAATGGACATTTACCAGAGCGTTTACCGTGCTGAGCTCTTGACACTAACATGAGTGAGCCATCATTGCTGCCCTGCAAGGGGCTACCATACCCAATTTGAGATTTGCTCAGTGAGACCCAGGCCATTTGATCCCTGTGACTAGGTTCTGTTCTGCTCAGCAGATGCATCTTTCAAGATTCAGCCCATTACTTCCCCTAATTTCTCCAGTCTATAGAAGTCATCTTTTATCTATCATGTTCTGGCATCAAATAATGGGCTGCTGGGTTGTTACCCAATTTTTCGAGAGTTTGTTACCTTCTTAACTGCATTGTGGGTTCTGGGTGGGAAGGTTGTGTTAGGCAGTGTTCTCCAGAGAATCAACAGGAGGTATAAGAAATTTCCTAGAAGAAATTGGCTCAAGTGTTTACGGTGGCTGACAGGTCCCAGGATCTGCAGTCAGCCAGCTGCACAGCCAGGAAAGCCAAGGGTGTAGTTCCAATTCAAAGACAAGAAAAGCCCTGTGTGCCTGATTGAACCGTCGAGAGGAAGGAGCTTCCCCTTACTTGCAGAGAGAAGGGAGGCAGTGTCTCTTTGTTCTTTTTAGACCTTCAGCTGACTGGATGAGGACTGCCCATGTCAGGGAGAGCAATCTGCTTTACTCAACCTACCATTTCAGAAGTTTGGGTTGGGTTTTTTTTTAACTTAAAAAAAATTATTTATTTATTTTTGTTTATTTTAAGTAAGCCCTCTGCCCAACATGGGGCTTGAACCAAGATAAAGAGCTGCATGTTCTACTGACTGAGCCATCCAGTCACTATAGCATTTCAAATGTTATGTCTTGTCTAAAAACATCCTCGTGGACACACTCAGGATGATGTTTGACCAAATATCTGGGCACCTCATGGACCAGACAACCTGACACATGAAATTAGCCACCAGAAGGGTCTACCCGTGTTTCCCATCTCTTAGCAGCACCAGCACCTTACATGCCATGGGCTTAGCCTCTGGTGTTGCTCTCAACAAGTAGGCCAACGCTCAGTCACCATATCCTGGCGACTGGTAATGTTCGGGGGTTGGGGCAACCTCAGGCCTCAGGCTGCAGGGCGTGGAGCCCTGGGACAATTGGAGAAGCAGTATCTTGGAGGGGGTGCGGGCGGAGAGGCTCTGAATTAAAGAACCAGACACACAATCCAAAAAAAGTCATCAATGCAGAGAGGGAGATTCTGGGTTCAAGCCAATAGGGTGAAACCCAGACAAGAGGGAGACATTAAAAAGCAAAAAGTGCCAGCTGGAGTCAGGAGAAACTCCCTGATTTGGGGAGTGTAGGAGACATTTCTCATTCTGGTGTAAATTGGACTGGGGGGGGGTCTGAGAATGACCAGCCTGAACCCAGTGTCTTCCTCCCCCAGCTCTAAACTCCTCCCTGTGACAAAGGGGTTGGAGGATCCCCATGGCCTGTGGGAAGGAGGCACCAAGGGTGTCTGACACACTTCAGGAGGCTTCTCATAACCACTCTTCTTGCTGAGAGCGTTCTGTGGGGGGCAAGTCATGAAGAGGTCACAGCCCCTTTTCTGCCATGTAGTCAGGCCCTCCAGCGCCAGCTGACAGGGCAGTCAGGGGTACCAGACAGGAAGTGTGTGGCGTGAAGCCATGAGGAGGATGGGTGGGCATTCAGCTCTCTCCCTGGAGAGAAGTCTGTCAGGAGCCTACAGAACCCCTGTGTTCTACACTACTGTTCGCTACAGTATACACAACAGAGCCTTACTCTCATAGAATTTACATTCCAGCAGGGGGTAAAACCAGATGGTAAACAAAAAATAAATAGGGTGACAGAGCGAGAAGAAGGGAGAGTGAGAGGTGCAGAGGAGTAGGGAAGGAAAGTTCTGGAGATGGTGGTGGTGAGGGGCCCCACCATTCCCTCTGATTGGCCTGAGGTGGGATTATGAGAATCTGGGCCAAAAAAAAAGATGGCAACACCCTCCTTCAGGCCCCGGATGAAAGCAGAGTACAGCTGGATGCCCTCAGGCAGTGGTTTTCAACATTTTTTACTTGACATGTAGGTCAGGAAAAACATTTCACGTCAAAACTCGGTCGGTGCATGCTTTGTTTTCTGCCTAATTTTTGAAAAAAATGATGGTTGTGGCTCAGTATCTTGAGCTTATGAGCCACTGGCCAATGGATCTATGCTGTGGCTGCTGGTTCAATGCCCCTGCCGGGCCCTGCAGAATGCAGGTGCTGACACCACACCTGTGGGGGTTCTCAGCTGGAAAGTCTGGAGCAAGGCCTAGCAGCCACAATTTAAAAACCTTCCAGGTGATTCTAACGTGCAGGGTTGAGATCCATTGGTGCTGTTGGGTAGTGACCCATGTTGTGAAAACCACTGCGTGATGGGTGGAGCTAATCGGCAACCATGAAGTGTGGAGGTTTTCCCATTCTCTGGCCCATCATCCTATGTGGTGTGCAAGACATGGGGTGGGAAGAAAAATCAGGCTGTTGTCCCTGCATCTACTGGGGTCACTGGACAGAGAAGTGCTGTCCTAGTTTGTAGAGCAGTTTTGACGTGGTGAACCCCTCTCATCAGGAGTGGTGGGAAGTCCACATGCCCAGGGGCCAGAGAAGAGCTAGTCTTGCAAGCAGGCTTTTCTGAGGATTGCAGTCCCAGCCCCATAATGCTAAGTCTTCTCTGCACACTCTTCCTTATCCTTGTCCTATCCCTTTTGACCACTTACATCTGCTTTTGCCGCCTAGGGAGAAACACAACTTGGAGCCATATGACATCATAACGTATTCAAGCTGTCCCAGGACAGGCTTCCTGAGGAAACTTCCCAGACAAGATGGTAGGGGGCCTCATTCCTTAAAGCCTTGAACCCCACCCCTTGGTAGAGTTCAGGCATTGGTGGAAGCAGTAGAGGTTTCCAATAAATGTGTTGATACTTTGGTCATCTGTATAAAAGAAGAACTTGCCACTTTGGTTTGCAGAGATTGGCCAGAGATTGGCCAGATGAGTCCTGCTCCAAGGGCCTTAGCCACAGGCTCTAGAGGCACACAACTGGGGTGATGTGATGTTGCTCAAAATGCATTGCACAGCCACACACGCGAGCGAAGCTCCTCCATAGCCAAACCTGAAAAATCTCTGCATACGACAAGTATTTGTCTGGGATCCCGGCCCTATGGTGGCAGTCAGGAGATGATTGGATTTGGGGTCTGAATTGTGTAGAAAGCAAGAGCTGAGGGCAATGGCTTTTAACCTTGCTTGCACATTAAAATCACTGGGGGAATTTGTGGTTTTGCTTTTTTAAAATTAAAAACCAATGCCTGTGTCCTGTTCCCAGAGATATTGTTAACTGGAACAGGGTGGGGCTCAGGCATCAGTATTATTTTAAATTATTTAAATTATTTAAATAGCACCTTGTGATATTATAAAATACAGCCAGGTTAGAGAACCACTGTCTAGAACAAATGCATAGTTCATGAACATTTGCCAGCTTCTGCACCAAATGTCACCACATGCAGTTCCTTGGGAGCAATCTTATGGGTGTCAGATACCATGGCAACAGAGGTCCTTCTGCAGTGTCCACTCAAACCAGGAGGCCATGACACAGAGGAGAAGGAAGGGCAGTTCTCTTGAAAGGGAAGATGTTGCCATCATGGACCAAAGCCTGTTGGCCAAGTCTCACTGAAGAGCAGGTGGCAATGGTTGGAGACCCCGCTCAGAAGCACTGCAGTGGTCAGCAGACACAAGTACCTTACAAAATTGGCAAAAAGGGAGCCATCAAGAAAGTGGCTTTCCATTTTCTAAGAAAGATTAGCTTGATAGGAAAGCACTAGCTATACTCCCTGTAAGACCCACTGGGAAAACACTAGTCACATGGATTCAAGGAACCAAAATCTCATCTGATGGTCCCAAGGGCCATATATCTGAAGAGAGTCTTGCTGCAGGAGGATAACGGGGCATGTAGACCATTTGGGCTAATTCATGAGAAGGTTCCAGGCAAAAAGGGCCTGGCCAACTTCCTTGGACTGGATATTATTCATAACATTCTCCGTGTTCCCTGGTCAAAAATGGCAGATCATGACTGAAGCTCATGTAGGCTCCATGGCTGTGGATGGGTATTTCCTTCATCCATTCTGTGTAGGGATATGTTTCCTCTGGCTGCTGTAAAAATTACCACAAATGGAGCAGTATGAAACAATACCAGTTTATTTTCTTATAGTTTTGGAGGCCAGAAGTCTGAAATAAGTCTTATTTGGTAAAACCAAGGTGCTGGCAAGATTGCATTTCTTCTGGAGACTGTAGCCATTTGCTGGCTTTTTCTAGCTTCTAGAGGCTTTCTGCATTCATTGGATTTTTGTTCCTTCCTTACATCCCTCAGACCTCTGCTTCCTTGTCACACCTCTTTCTCTAACTCTGACCAGCCTGTTGCCTTCTCTAAGGACCCGAGTGATTACATTGGGCCCACCCAGATATTCTAGGATAATTTCCCATCTCAAGATCTTTAACCTAATCACACCTGCAGTGTCTTTTGCTGTATAAGGTAGCATATGCTCAGGTTTCAGGGATAAGAGTGTATTTGGAGGCAATGCAGATATCAGGGGATGTCTTCTATCACAGTAGGTTAAAAAAAAAAAAAGAGCATTGTCATATTCAGAAGATCCCTTATGCTCAGTACTAAGGGGTTGGCCAAATCTGGAAGAGGATGATAAAAAGTCTGAGCAGAGAGGTACAGATCAATGGCTTCAAAGCCATGAGATGAACCCAAGCAACACTGGGAAAGGCATAAAAGAAGTTTATCCTTCCTGTGATGTTTTTGCTCAAAAAGAAAAATGATGAAGAAGCACAACATTGATTTATGAAAACTCATGTAGCTTCACGGTGCAGACAGTTCTGGAAAATGGGAGCTAAAGTTAGATGAATTGATGGGTATGATCCCCGTATCCAAAAATCTATTTAAAGTTCAAGGCTTACGAATGGTGACAAAAAAAAAACTAGTAAAAACGTAGTTAAAGTAGAAAGGGTATCTTTCTCTTTTTCCCCCCCTGGTATAAAAAGGTGATTTTATTAAAACCCGGGGACAGGACCCGTGGGCAGAAAGAGATGCTGCCAGAAAGGTGTCTTTCATCTATTAAACCTCACAGCACTCAAGACTCATGAATTTGGGGGACTTCCTATGTCTTGCAGGTTAATTATTGCCTTGCTTATTAGCACTCAGACTCTTTCTGCAGCGATTCCAGGCAGCACTGGAACAGGAACTGTCTAGATTGGAAACCCAGAAGCCAACCCTGGGACAAGGCTCCACGTACAAGGAGCTGATTCAGGAGGAAGGGAACCCCTGGCCTGGAGTGGGAGAGTGGCAAAGGAGGGAGTCAGCCAGTAGTCTACGTGATCCAGCCAGACACTGCTGCAGGTGACTGAAGCTTCATCCTGCTGGGAAACTGGGCGCCACACACCTCTGACGGATTCCTCTGAGGCACCAGGCGGCTGGGGCTTTTGAACACCTCTCCCCAGCAGCTATTGGTTGAGGACTGCTCCTAGGGGCCAGCAGCCCTTGGCATTTCCAGTCTACTCAGCAAGAGGCAAAGGACTCCAGAGATAAGAGAAAGCCGTAGGGCCACAAGAGGCAGATCTGAGAGTTCAAAATGCTGGTCTTGGAAAGTGGTAAAGGCTGGGGGCAGGGGCAGGGGGTACAGAGCACTGATCTGTAAACAACTAGCCTAACCACTGGGATGGTTTCAAATTGGGCTGTCTCTTTCTGTGCATCATGGTTACTCTACTTTAGTTAAAATAATCAGAAGAACAGGACCAAGATGGGTACAACTTTAATGCTTCTGTAATTATATTTTAGAACAGAACAGGCTGATTGATACAAGGTTTCATGGCTTTTGTGTTTCAAAACATTCAACTGAAGTCTGCATTTTGAATTATTTTGTAAAATGACATTTACATGATGTAGAATGAAGCAACAAAGTCTTAAATGATGACAACACAAAGAAGGAAAGCTAGTAAGCATAAATTTTTACTTTGTGAACTTCCTTGTCGTCACACTCCCTCTGTTTGTTGTAGTAATAGAAAGTATTGTCCCTTCTCTGGAGTTTCTTCACGTATCCCGTCTCTGGCCAACGATCTACCTGCACATCAGAAACCAGAATACAAATACTATGATGCTGGTTTTAATTTTACATAATAATTTATTATCAAATAGTTAACAGTATATCTCACATCCAAAAATTAAAGCATAAAATTAAATCTAAAAATACTTGAGCTCTCAAGAGAGTATTATATGCACCTCAAACACACCCTAAGTTTATCCTTATACTGTAAAAAAGCTAAGTTGGTGCTTCTCTCTAGATCCCAATTTCTAGATTTAAATTTTTACTCAGTGACCAAGATAAAGGAAACATTCAAAACACTCCAAGCATTTTCTTACATTTACAAATGATTTCAAACATTATTAGTTCCTGATATCTAAAAGTAATGCCCAAGGAGGAAATTAGACTCAGGCCCCACTCTGAAAGCACTTGGGTGCTGAGAATTGATGTCACAGCAGTGACAAATGGAACCAGCTAGATTCGAGATACCTAAAGGTGCATATGCATTCCTCAAGTCCCTATCACAAGTTCAGCTTGAAAACCAATTTTTTAAAAAAGATTTTAGGGACGCCTGGGTGGCTCAGTTAGTTAAGCGGCTGCCTTCGGCTCAGGTCATGATCCCAGTGTCCTGGGATCGAGTCCTACATCGGGCTCCTTGCTCGGCAGGGAGCCTGCTTCTCCCTCTGCCTCTGCCTGCCTCTCTGTCTGCCTGTGCTCTCTCTCTCTCTCTAACTAATAAATAAATAAAATTTTAAAAAAAATTTAAAAAGATTTTATTTTTTAAGCAATCTCTACACACACCATGGGGTTGGAACTTACAACCCCGAGATCAAGAGTCTCATGATCCACCAACTGAGCCAGCCAGGTGCTCCTTGAAATTCAATTTTTAATAGAAATTTGAGGTCATGAATCTAATCCTCCACTATCTTTTCTTACCATTTCCCCACTATTCTTTCTCATACGTCATATTAGTTTGTTTACTTTATCATTTGGCTTGATCTAGTTTAGACATTTTTCTCCCTTTCCTCTCCAAATTCATGTTCTACTTTCTTGATCAGGTCAATGCATTTCTCTTGTTGTTTGATATATTTCTTCTGGATTCTGTAAGATCTACTCTATCATTGTCAAAACCTGATCACTCAGGTATCATGGTCTAGATGATCAAATCTTCACCACCACCTCTATAGGCAGCTTGTCACTTCTCATATGCCCCATCCGTAAATCACAACTTTCCACTGGGATAGGAATAGATCGTGAATACAAAGGAATGCATGGCCTTTGTTTTCTAACAGCACATTTTCATTTTTTATGTTGTCTCTTTTATTTAAGAATTGATGAAAATAGGTAGAAACATATTGGATAAACCTTGGCAGGCTCTCTGGCATATACAGTATAGGAAAAAAAAATCAATGGTTCCTATACTTAGGTCAAGTTTTTCTTTCATAGATTCCATTGTCCCCAGCAGAGAAATGAGGGTATTCTTTTTTTAAAAAATATTTTATTTATTCATTTGACAGAGAGAGAGATCACAAGTAGGCAGAGAGGCAGGCAGAGACAGAGAGAGGGGGAAGCAGGCTCCCTGCTGAGCAGAGAGCCCAATGTGGGGCTCAATCCCAGGACCTTGGGATCATGACCCGAGCCGAAGGCAGAGGCCTTAAACCACTGAGCCACCCAGGTGCCCCAGGAGGGTGTTCTTAAGACACCATTATAACTCTCTTCTTGGGGCCAGGAGCAAGCTCTCTTTCATTTACTAGGGTCCTAAAAAGCATCTCATGCAGTGAAGAAATAGCCTCCAAGGAGCTGTATTGGTTCCTATGCTCATCAACCCTTAGTCATTTTAAATAATAGCCCTTGTATTTTACAACTTTTTCTTCTTGGCTTTTCACTTGAGGACTCCCATTCAATGGAGGAAAGCTTCACTCCTTTCAGTAGAACAGAGTGGAGTGGTTTGGTCCTCAAGACCAGCTACAGAGGTCAGTAAGCTTCAATAGCACATGTGTCCCAAATGGACATACGCTTCAGGTGAGGAAAGAGAAATTTGCTCAAACCCTTCCCACCTCTACCCACTGGTAAAGATATACCAATCAAGGCAAGTGTTCAGTTACCATCCTGGCCTACCTTCAAGGCCCTCTGCAAATGTCTTTGGGGGCATGAAGCCCTTTTGGAGGATTGTCCCACAGAGGAAGTGATTTTGTCTTTCTCTAAATTCCTGCATCATTTAAAAAGGCACACATATTTTGACTTGCATAAGTTTTTACTGTTCATGTCATTATTAATCTTCTACTCTAAGATAAGAAGAATAAAAGCTATCAACCATTAAACACTTATCCTTCATTCACTCAACAAAGCATTAAGCACTACAATGTTGGACACTTCAAACACATGATTTCATTTAATTCCTGCAACTGTTTTCTAAAGCAGGCACTGCCATTACAATTCAACCATTGAGCTCGGCCAAGTTAAGAGCCTTGTTCAGGATTGCTCAACTAATGAGAGAGAGGAGCCAGGATTCAGACCCTGGATAGATTCCAAATCTGGTTCTCTTCCTACTGGCCCAGAGAGTTTCTTGAGGTCAGGTACTCATATTTTTATCTCCTAAAGCACTTGGCACAGAAATTTGCACATGGTAGTGACAGGGTTGAGGGCACGCTGCCCCAGAACATGGCACTTTGGCATACTGATGGTTTCTAGTTAAAGTTACTTGAGAAACTAGAGCATAAAGACTCTGACCCTCCTCTCTGTACCCCTGAAAGCAGGAAAGAAAGCTCCCATGTGCAAGGCACCCTCCCTGCACCTGGAGGTAGACAGACAGCCTTATCACCAGAGACAGAGAATTCAGAGCCAAGAGGGTTGTGTAAATAAACTCTGCTTCATTTCCCCACTCATCAGTCCTCAAGCCCGTTACTTCGTCTTGTCAGTTCTTCACACATTTATTTCTTTGTCAAAAAGGTATATAAATGGCCTGCTTTGGTCACTTCTTGGGTCTAATATATTTGGGGCCCCCGTATGTATGAAATTAGATGAAATTTATTTTTTTCTGTTATTAATCTGTCATGGGTCAATTTGACTGTTAGACCAGCCAAAGAACAAGGGAAAATTTTCTCCTTCCTTTACAGTTTATACCCAATTAGCATATACTGAAGTGAAATGCAAGACCTCTTCAAAATTGCCAAGCCATACAGTGAATAAGCTTCTTCTTCCCTCTCTCTCTCTCTCTCTCTCTCTCTCTCACACACACACACACACACACACACACACACACACACACTCCTCTCACTTTGTGGGATTTCCCCTTCAAGGAGGTTCTTTGTGTTGTCTTAAATCTGATTTTACGTCAATCACATTATTGGGCATGACAGTGTAATGCACAACCAAAGTCAGGTGCTCTTTAATAGTTTTCTGTCACTTAAAATCTCCATAATAAACAAAATCTAACCCCTTAATAATTCAGGATAAAAAGAAACTGGAAATAAGTAATAGCTACACAACAAACTGAATATCTAGCAATAGAATTACCTGAGTAAGGGAAGAAGACTCTGCTTTTGTGGTTATCATCAATGCTTTATCTGGCAGAGCATTGTTGTTAAAAAGAAGTTAGAAAGTTCTTAATGTTTCCATACTGAGGGACCACCTCTCTCTCCAGTCTACCTGAAAACCACTCCTCTGGGCCTCAGTCTTCTCATCAATAAAATGAGAGAATTGGAGTAGAGCTTCCTTTTAGTTATTCTCTGGTTGTTTGATTTTGATACTTTTCACTGAATATTTTGAGTTCAGGTTTGTAGCCACATCTTACCATAGAAACTTGTTTCACTTGTTTATATTCAATTTCATCCCGATATCCTGCTTGCTGAAATCTGTACAGATTTTCTATCTCTTCTGACCATTTTTTGGCACGACTTATTGATTTTGGTTTCACGTCAGAGCTAGCCATGGCTACAGGGGTCTTATTGCCAATTATTTCTGAAAGATGTTAAAACAACATTAATAGCATAACAATGACAACTTTGAAAGTCCCTTTAAAATGAACACAAGTGGAATTAAAAAAAACCTAGGGTGTTGAGAATCCCATTAAGTATATTAAAGTTTCAACATTCAATTTCAAGATTGAGAAGGATTCATGCTCTACTTTGGAAATAAAATAAAATAAACTCTAAAAGATACATAGGGAACTGTTTATTTCTTCATCAAATAAAATTGCATTCAGAGTATAATGTCTTACTTCTGGTGTCCTAGGCAATAGCATACACATTTCTGAAGTCACACTCTTATTTTTAACTACTCAGTAGATTGTCAAAATATCTCACCACCATTCCATTTGATTATAGTCAAAATTGCATCCCCTACTTTTTTTTTTTTTCCTAAAAAGGGAATGTAAGATCAGTCTTCTCACTGTTTTCTTGGGCATGACAGTGCTGAGAAGCACTGAGAAGCAATAGTTTCCCCTTTTTCCATATCTTAATTACTTGGAGGTAGTGCAACCACTGCAGTCAATTCACTCAGGAGGTCACCGTGACCCTGCTCCTGTGACAGCCCAATGTGAAAAGACAGACGCACACAAAGTCCATGAAAGCTGTACGATCATTGATTTTAAAACAATGTAAGCAGGCACCAATAGCTTTTGAAGTTCAAATAGTCTACTGGAGTACACATGATTGTTTATTCACCAAACTTCTCGAGTCAGTTTTTCGAAGACATGTCTTGCAGTTGTTTTCTCAGAGTCATTTTATTATCAAAATATATACCAGTTAACTGAAATAAAGTGCCCAGAATTTTCACCATGATTCCTTCAATCCATTCCTCTGTTTAAATATGTTTCTATTGGCTGAAATACATTAAATATAGACCTCATGAGTAGGTCCTATAAATGGATTCTTATTTTCAAAATTTTTTTCAATTACAATGACAAATACTCATTACAGTAGTACCTCTGCACTTTCTAACTTGACTGCAGTCTGGAAGCAGGTGATCCTCCTTCTGACCTATTGTCAGAAGGTCAATGGTAGCCCAAGGCTACATCCCAAAGCCTATGTCTTTCACCTCACTTGATCTCATCATACAGGCATTTTATCTTACATTATCACAAAAATACTGAGTATAGGAAAATACATTTGGACAGGCTACATTCACACAACTTCAAAATATATTGTTATAATTGTTCTATTTTCTTATTGTTGATTTAAACTTTATCAGAGACAGGTGTGTATAGGAAAAAACATAGAATATATTGGGTTAGGTACTATCTGTGGTTTGAAGCATCCAGTGGCGGGGGGGGGGCTTTGGACTGTAACCCCCATGGATAAGTGGGAGCTAGTATGTGTTGAAAAGGTCAGGAAATATATTAAAGTATAAAAAAAGAAAAGTCAAAATAATCAGCACATCAATTAGAAGTATCCATCATCATCCTAAACATAAGATGAGTTAGGGCAGACTTTAAAAGTTTTATAAAAAGAAGTCTTACAATAAATGCTTTCACAAGTATAACAAATTTAGCTCAGTCTGGATTTAATTGGGAGAGTAGGAAATGGACATAAAATTGATGGAATTGTTGAATCTCAGATAAATATTTCTTCAATGTGAAGGGTGTGACCTAAAATTTCCCTCATAGTTAAAAAAATAGATTAGTGGAGACTGTTATTTTAATAAAAATAGATTAGTGGAGACTGTTAGGAGGCTAAGAGTCATTTGTTTGAATTTTATGTATCAATCATGTGCAAGTACCAATTGGCTCTTCCATGAAAAATAAGGGAATTGGTCCTATGCTTCCCCCTACCTCCTGTAGACTTTTGTCACATTCTTACTTAACATTCTAAAGGTTGTGGTATTCACATTCATCCTGAAACCAAAATTCTCACAGTTGTTTGGGCTTAGCTCCAGATTTAAGTGAATTAAAATGAAGTCATTTGAGTTACACAATTTACTCTGATGAAAATAGCAGCTACCCAAATGGATATATCATTAATACTGTTTGCTTTCTTTTCATCATGCATACTAATTATATCTATCTCTATATCAATATAGATATAGACTAGACCAAAGACAATTAAGGTATTGTTAATATTTGACTTTTTAAAAACTTTTGACCCTTGTTTATTAATTTTGGCTTAGGCTCATGTTGTATTTTAAGGCAATATATTGTTATCGTATGAATTTGTGTAAAATATGGAATACCTGACAAAACAATAAGTGAGGCATATTCCAGTAAAATCCTTGCCTTTCATTTCCATTCATTTTTTAAAATTTTAAAATTTTTATTTTTTGTTATTTTTTTAAAACTTTTTTTTAAAAGATTTTATTTATTTATTTGACAGATAGAGATCACAAGTAGGCAGAGAGGCAGGCAGAGAGAGAGGAAGGGAAGCAGACTCCCTGCCGAGCAGAGAGCCTTGATGCAGGGCTCGATCCCAGGACCCCGGGATCATGACCTGAGCTGAAGGCAGAGGCTTTAACCCACTGAGCCACCCAGGTGCCCCTATTTTTTGTTATTTTTAAAGTTCATTTTTATTTATTTATTTATTGGTTTCTTTTTTAAAAATTCAAATTCAATTAATTAACATAAAATGTATTATTAGTTTCAGAGGTAGAGTTCAGTGACTGATCAGTCTTATATAACACCCAGGGCTCATTATATCACATGGCCTCCTTACTGTCCATTATCCAATTTCCCCATCACCCCCAAACCCCTCCCCTCCAGCAACCTTCAGTTTGTTTCCTATGGTCAAGAGTCTCTTGTGGTTTATCTCCCTCTGTGATTTTGTCTTTTTTAATTTTTTCCCTCCCTTCCCCTAAGATCCTGTTTTGGTCTTAAATTCCACATATGATGAGATCATATAATTGTCTTTCTCTGATTGACTTATTTTGCTTAGCATACTACCCTCTAGTTCCATCCACGTCATTGCAAATGGGAAGATTTCATTTTTTGACGGCTGAGTAATATACCATTGTCTATATATATACCACATCTTCTTTATCCATTCACCTATCATTGGACATCTGGGCTCTTTCCATAGTTTGGCTATTGTGGACATTGCTGCTATAAACATTGGGGTGCAGGTGCCCTTTCAGATCACTACATTTGTGACTTTAGGGTAAATTCCTCACAGTATAATTGCTGGGTCATAAGGTAGCTCTATTTTTCAACTTTTTGAGGAACCTCCATACTGTTTTCCAGGGTGTCTACACCAATTTGCATTCCCACAAACAGTGTAAGAGGATGCCTTTCTCTGCATCCTCGGGGACATCTGTCATTTCCTGACTTGTTAATTTTAGCCATTCTGACTGGTGTGAGGTGGTATCTCATCATGGTTTTGATTTGTATTTCCCTGATGCCAAGTAATGTTGAGCATTTTTTCATGTTCTTTTGGCCATTTGGATGTCTCCTTCGAACAAGTGTCTGTTCATGTCTTCTGTCCATTTCTTGCCTAGGTTTTTTGTTTTTTGGGTGTTGAGTTTGATAAGTCCTTTATAGATTTTGGATACTAGCCCTTTATCTGTTAAGACCTTTGCAAATATCTTTTCCCATTCTGTCAATTGTCTTTTGGTTTTGTCAACTGTCCTTTGCTGTGCAAGAGCTTTTTATCTTTTAAGTCTCAATAGTTCCTTTTTGCCTTTGTTTCTCTTGCCTTTGGAGACATGTCTAGCCAGAAGTTGCTGTGGGCAAGGTCACAGAGATTGCTGCCTGTGTTCTCTAGGATTTTGATGGATTCCTCTCTTACATTTAGGTCTTTCATCCACTTTGAGTATATTTTTGTGTGTGGTATAAGAAAATGGTCTAGTTTCATTCTTCTGCATGTGGCTGTCCAATTTTCTCAACAGCATTTATTGAAGAAACTTGTCTTTTTTCCATTGGATAGTCTTTCCTGCTTGGTCGAAGATTAATTTACTGTAGAGCTGAGGGTCCATTTCTGGGGTCTCTAGTCTGTTCCATTGATCTTTGTGTCTGTTTTTGTGA
>RCUC01148239.1:0-50704 GCA_003697995.1 Taxidea taxus jeffersonii
CCTGGGGTCTATCTTCCCGTCGCGTTGGATTCACTTCTCCGCTGGTCCTACCTTTCAGAAAGTGGTCGATTTTCTGTTCCTAGAATTGTTGTTTTTCTTCTCTTCGATCTCCTGTTGAATTTGTAGGTGTTCGGAATGGTTTGATAAGCTATCTCGCTGATCTCCTGCTGGCTGATGTCATCTCGGCCTCCTACTTCTCCGCCATCTTGACTCCTCCCCGAGTAAATATTTCTTAATGTAGCATTTTGAATTTGTTAGTTATAACCAATCAGTAATATGCTGGCTTAATTTGAATAATATTTATGTAAATGTTCTTCTACAAAGCTCTATTCCACTTCCACTTTTATGAGGAATTATTATATGTATTAGCTCTATTAATGTTGCAAAAACAATAGTATGTTGTTATAATTATTTATGTTCTATTATCATTTCCTTACCCATTAGAGCTTTGCTCATTCCTATCTCCCTTGTACTGTTACTGACTTTCAATATTTTATAGTATAATGTGTCTGTGGATCATTGTATATTTATTCCACTTGGAGTTTGTCAAACTTCCTTGATGGGTAAGATAATTTTTCAACAAACTTGGGAAGTTGTCAGCCATTATTTCATTGATAATTTTCTTCTCCTTTCTCTCCTCTATTTCAGATATTTCCAGTACATATATGAAGATGCATTTTATGGTTTTCCATGTTTTTCTGAGGCTTTGTTCATTTTTGTTTTTTCTTTTTCCTTTCTTTTTTGGGTTGCATAATTTCTGTCAATACCTCCTCCAGTTTAGTACCTATTATTTCTAACTGTTGATCCCCTCTAATGAGTTCTTTATTTCAGTTATTGTTCTTTTCAACTTCAGTAAATTTTTTGTTTCTTAAAAATAATTTTCATCCCTAGTTATATTCTCTCTTCGACACCACATTTACATCATACCTTCCATTACTTTTCAAGTCATACTTACAGTTATGTCTATAAACCTAGTTTTAATGGCTGATTTACAATCTTTTTCTATTAAATCTAGCATCTGGTTATTCCCATAGGTAGTTTCAGTTACCTTCTATTTTCTATTTTTCTTCTAAGATTATATTTTTAAGTAATCTTTACATTTAATATGGGTCCAAACTCATAAACCTGAATCAAGAGTTACATGCTTTAGGAGGCCTGGGTGGCTTAGTTGGTTAAGCCTCTGCCTTAGGCTCAGGTCATGATCCCAGGGTCCTGGGATCAAGTCCTGCTTTGGGCTCCATGCTCAGCAAGGAGCCTGTTTCTGCCTCTGTCTGCTGCTCCCCTGCTTATGCATTCTGTCTCTCTCTCTGACAAACAAATAAATTTTTAAAAAGAAGGTGCTCTTGCCTTTTTTTTTTTTTTTTGGATGCACTAATCATGCTTTTTCTATTTCTTTGCATGTCTCACTTTTTTTTTTTGAAACTGTATATATTAGGAAATATATTACAGCATATTTGGATACTACCCCTGCTCCCTTGGAGGTTGTTATTTGCTTCCTTTTTTTGGTATAATGATTGGTTGGAATGTTCTATTTTCCTTCCCTCAACCCAAAGAGCTAAGCTTCTGATGTTTCTCCTCAAGGAGATGCAGCTTTAGTATGCCCACAGTTACCCTGGAATGTCAGTGATAGTGGTAGGACTCTCCTACTTCTTCCTCACCTTATCCAGTTGTTACACTCCAATAATTGGGTTTGCTTTCAGTAGAGTCCTGGGGCATAGGTTTCTCTACAAACAAATTAAAAAAGATTGTAACTCTCTATGTGGAAGTTTCTGAGGTTAGTTGTTGAATTTTGTTCTGACCCCAGGAGGACTCTTCTCACTTGACTCATATACCAGTTTTTACCTGCAAATTAGCCAATCTACAGTCTAAGCTGTATTTTCATTAGATCCATGAATCCCCTCCCAACTGCCTTTCACCAGAACCTCTACTGTTTTGGAGAGTGCTTTTGATTAAACTTCTCTATGCTCCGTGAAAGTGAAGTCACTTTCTTAAGGACTGTTATAGGAGGTATCTCTTTTATGGCCTATCCTTCACTCCAGGCAAATATTTTAGCTAGGATCATGTAGCTAGTTGTGGGGCCAATGGTAAGCTTCTCTGAGTGACATCTCCTCTTTAAGGGCAGAGCCCGAGGTGCAGGGAGTGGCCAACAGCTTGAAGCTCTCTTGGTTTGACTCTCCTGGCATGGAATCATCACATTATCAGTCAAGGAAAGGGGTAGAGGAGTCCAGTATTCTCAGCATGCCACACTCAAAGTAGATCCTCCATTCCACACATGGTGGTTGGGCAGGAGATGAGACTTCCCACCTCTAGACTGCTTTCATTTGAGACTTTGCCTCAGCAACAGATAGCTGAACACAGGATGACTAATGCTAAAGTCCTGCCTCTCCTGGGATGAAAGCCAGTGGCTTGGATCTTGGGGGAGGCAAAACGCTTTGTTCCTGGCTATAACAATCTGGAATGGAGTCTCTGCTTTGATGAACTGGAAATGCAGAGGGATAGAGTCTGTTTTGAAATACCACAGACTCTCATCTTTCTTGCCAAACTTTTATAGATTTTCTTGAACAGATATTTCATCATTTGCTGTTTGCCCCCAACCTCTGAGCTGGAGACTTTAGTTTTTCTAAATAGTAATTTTTTCATCAAATTTTCCAAGGGGGATCATGTCAGTAGACTTCTTTATACTTCATAGTGCTTTAAGTGATTGCCTAATAAAAATATAAATGGAAAAAATTATAAAAATGAAGAACAAGTTTGTATTTTCCAGGGGTTAAAGTGAGGGTTGGGGGTAGGTATGGGGGATGGAAGGGAAGTAGGTGTGGCTATAACAGGGCAACATATGGGATCTTTGTGATTATGGTAATGTTCTGGACACTATCAATGTTACTCTTCTGATTGTGGTATTATACTGTAATATTTTAAAGTAGTTATTATTTGAGTAAATTGTGTAAATGGTACACAAGATGTCTCTGTATTTTTTGTTACCACTTCATGTGGGTCTACAATTATTCAAAATAACAAGTTTAATTAATATGCTCCCCCTTTGAGCATTAAATTATGGCAGATGGAACTATGGCACAGGTCTTCATGAAAATTATTTAGGCCTTAAAATGAATATGTATAGAAAAAGAATAAATGGAGAAATTGGGTAAACATGTACAATATAATGTTAAGCAACTCTATGAGATAAAAAATTCTATGTTATAAACACACTTAAAAATAGAAAAAGGGAGCCCCACCCTGCAGAGTTCTGGCATCAGTACTTCCCAGAGCATTGGTTACATCCTCCATGTGACTGCGGCACAGTGCTGACTTCCGATTGCTCAGAAGCATTCCAGGGTATGCTTTGCCTGGATCGTGGTTGATATATTCAGCTACACATCCCCTCAACCACCTCTTACCAAAATGACTAGGAGGAGGAACACCCAACAGTGGAAAAATTCAGAGACTGTGCCCCCTTTCCATTAGAACTACTGGATATGGACATAAACAGTATGTTGGAAAGGGAATTCAGAGTATCAATTATCCAGGCAATGACTAGGTTGGAGAAAACCATTAGTGACAACATAGAATCTCTATTGGTAGAAGTGAAAACCACTTGGGAAGTAGTTAAAAATGCTATCAATGAGGTCTAATCTAATCTAATCTAATCTAAATACTCTAACAGCTGGGGTAACTGAGGCAGAAGATAGACTTTGTGATCTAGACAACAAACTGATAGAGAAAAAGGATCAGGAGGAGACATGGAACAAATAGCTTAGAATCCATGAAAACAGAGTTAGGGAAATAAATGACACCATGAAATGTTCCAACATCAGAATAATTGGGATCCCTGAGGGTTGGAGAAAGAGAGAAGACTAGAAGATATAGTTGAACAAATTCTGGATGAAAATTTTCCCAATTTGGGGAATGAAACCAATGTTCATGTCCTAGAGGCAGAAAGGTCACCCTGTCCAAAATCAATGAATCTAGAAAGACCTCAAGAAACTTGGTAGTGAGACTCATGAATCATAATTTTAGACAAGAGTTTCTGAGGGCAGCTAGGGGGAAGAGATTCCTTATGTACAGAGGAAGGTCCATCAGAATAATGTCAGACTTGTCCACAGAAACCTGGCAAGCCTGAAAGGTCTGGCAGGACATATTCAGGGCACTAAATGAGAAGAACATGCAGCCATGAATACTTTATCCAGCAAGACTGAAATTCAGAATGGATGGAAAGATAAAGAGCTTCCAAGACTGGCAAGGTTTAAAAGAGTATGTGACCTCCAAGCTGGCACTATAAGAAATATTAAGGGGGGTTCTATAAAAGAAGAAGGAACCCAAGAGTGTCACAGAACAGAAAATTACAGAGACAATCTATAGAAACAATCTATAGAATCTATATAGAAACAATTTATAGAAATCACTCACAACATGAATGGCCTAAATGTTCCCATAAAACAGCACAGGGTTGCAGATTGGATAAAACAACAGGACCCATCCATGTGTTGTCTACAAGAGACCCATTCAGAATCTAAAGATACATCCAGACTGAAAGTCAAGGGATGGAGAAGCATCTTTCATGCCAAGGCCTCAAAAGAAAGCTGGGGTAGCAATTCTCATGTAAGATAAATTAGATTTTAATCTAAAGACTGTAGTCAGAGATAAGGGAGAACACTACATCATTCTTAAAGGGTCTATCCACCAATAAGATCTAACAATTGTAAACACTTAGGACCCCAATACGGGAGCAGCAACTACATAAGACAGCTGTTGATCAAGATAAAGAGTCATATTGAAAAAAAAAGAGTCATATTGATATGAATACATAAATAGTAAGGGATCTTAACATGCCACTCTCAGTAATAGACAGATCATCCAAAAAGAAAATCAATAAAGAAACAAGAGCATTGAATGATACATTGGACCAGATGGACCTCATAGATATATACAGTATATTCCACCCTAAAACAACAGAATACTCATTCTTCTTGGGCACACATGTAACTTTCTCCAGAATAGACCACACACTGGGTCACAAATCAGGGCTCAACTGATACCAAAAGACTGAGATTATTCCCTGCATATTCTCAGACCACAATGCTTTGAAACTGGAACTCAACCACAAGAAAAATTTGGAAGGAATTCAAACACTAGGAAGCTAAAAACCACCATGCTTAACAATGTTTGGATCAACCAGGAAATCAAAGAAGAACTTAAACAATTCATGGAATCCAATGAGAGTGAAGACCCTTCCATCTGAAACCTATAGGATATAACAAAAGTGATCCTAAGGGGGGAATGCATAGCCATCCAAGCCTCCCTCAAAAATTTGAAAAATCCAGAATACATCAGCTCTCTTTATACCTTAAAGAACTGGAGAATTAACAACAAATTAAACCACCCCCCCCACACAAGAAGGGAAATAATCAAGATTAGAGCAGAGATCAATGAGATAGAAACTAGAGATACAGTAAAACACATCAACAAAACTAGAACCTGGTTTTTGAAAGAATCAATTAGATTGATAAACCACTGGCCAAACTAATCCAAAAGAAAAGAGAGAGGACCCAAATTAATAAAATTATGATTGAAAAGGAGAGACTAACACCAAGGAAATGGAAACAATCATCAGAAATTATTACCAACAGTTATATGCCAATAAGTTAAGCAACATAGATTAAATGGATGCATTCCTGGAAAACTATAAACTTCCAAAACTGAATCAGGGAGAAATTGACAACCTGAATAGACCAAAATCTAGTAACGAGTTTGAAGCAGTGATCAAAAACCTCCCAAAAAACAAGACCCTGAATAGACTGATATCTAGTAATGAGATTGAAGCAGTGATCAAAAACCTCCCAAAAAACAAGAGCCAAGGACTTGATGGATTCCCTGGGGAATTCTACCAAACATTCAAAGAAGATATAATAGCTATTCTTCTGAAGCTGTTTCATAAAATAGGAACAGAAGGAAAACTTCCAGACTCTTCTTATGAAGCCAGCATTACCCTGATCCCCAAACCAGGCAAAGACCCCACCAAAAAGGAGAATTTCAGACCAATATCTCTGATAAATACAAATGTCAAGGTTCTCAACAAGATCCTAGCTAATAGAATCCAACAGTACATTAAAAAGATTATCCACCATGACCAGGTGGGATTTATCCATGGGATGCAAATGTTCAACATTCACAAATCAATCAATACAACAGAACAAATCAATAAGAAAAGAGAGAAGAACCATTTGGTCCTTTCAATTGATGCATAAAAAGCATTTGACAAGATACAGCATCCATTCCTCATTAAAACACTTCATAGTATAGGGATGGAGAGAACATTCCTCAACTCCATAAAATCTATCTATGAAAAATACACAGCAAATATCATCCTCAATGGGGAAAAGCTGACAGCCTTCCCTTTGAGATAAGGTACACAGCAAGGATGCCCACTCTCGCCACTGTTGTTCAACATAGTAGTAGAAGGCCTAGCAACAGCAATCAGACAACAAAATGAAATAAAAGGTATTCAAATTGGCAAAAAAGTTAAGCTCTCTCTCTTCGCCGATGACATGATATTTTATAAGGAAAACCCAAAAGACTCCAACCCCCTCCCAAGCTACTAGAACCCATACAACAAGTCGTAATGTCGCAGGATACAAAGTCAGTGTACAGAAATCAGTTATTTTCTTATACACTAACAATGAAAATATAGAAAGGGAAATTAGAGAATTGATTCCATTTACTATAGCACCAAGAACCATAAGATACCTGGGAATAAATCTAATCAAAAAGGTAAAGGATCTGTACTTGAGGAACTATGGAACACTCATGAAAGAAATTGAAGACACAAAAAGATGGAAGAGCATTTCATGCTCATGGATCAGAAGAATGAACATTGTTAAAATGTTCTGCCTAGAGCAATCTATACTTTCAATGCCATCCCGATCAAAACCCATCAGCATTTTTCAAAGAACTGGAACAAAAATTCTAAAATTTGTATGGAATCAGAAGAGACCCTGAATTGCTAAGGAAATGTTGAAAAAGAAAAACAAAACTGGGGCATCAGGTTGCCTGATTTCAAACTTTACTACAAAGCTGTGATCACCAAGAGAGCATGGTACTGGCATAAAAACAGACACAAAGACCAGTGGAACAGAGTAGAGAGCCCATATATGGACCCTCTACTTTATGGTCAAATAATCTTCAACAAAGCAGGAAAAATATACAGTGGGAAAAAGACAGTCTCTTCAATAAATGGTGCTGGGAAAATTGGACAGCTATATGTAGAAGAATGAAACTCGAACATTCTCTTACACCATACACAAAGATAAACTCGAAATGAATAAAAAACCTCAACATGAGGCAGGAATCTATCAGAATCCTAGAGGAGAACATAGGCAGTAACCTCTTCGACATCTGCCACAGCAACTTCTTTCAAGATATGTCTCCAAAGGCAAAGGAAACAAAAGCAAAGATGAACTTTTGGGACTTCATCAAGATCAAAACTTTCTGCACAGCAAAGGAAACAGTCAACAAAACAAAGAGGTAGCCCACAGAATGGGAGAAGATATTTGCAAATGACACTACAGACAAATGGCTGATATCCAAGATCTATAAAGAACTCCTCAAATCAACACACACAAAACAGATGATCACGTCAAAAAACTGAGCAGAAGACATGAACAGACACTTCTCCAAAGAAGACATACAAATGGCTAACAGATCATGAAAAAATGTTCATCATCATTAGCTATCAGGGAGATGCAAATCAAAACCTATTGAGATACCACCTTACACCAGTTAGAATGACCAAAATCAACAAGACAATAAACAACAAGTGTGGAGACGATGTGGAGAAAGACGAACCCTCTTACACTGCTGGTGGGAATGCAAGTTGGTACAGCCATTTTGGAAAATAGTCTGGAGATTCCTTAAAAAATTAAAAATAGAGCTACCCTATGACCCAGCAATTGCACTACTGAGTATTTACCCCAAAGATACAGATGTAGTGAAAAAAGGGCCATCTGTACCCCAGTGTTCATAGCAGCAATGGCCACAGTCGCCAAACTGTGGAAAGAACCTAGATGCCCTTTAACAGATGAATGGTTAAAGATATGGTCCATATATACAATGGAGTATTATGCCTCCATCAGAAAGGATGAATACCCAACTTCTGTATCAACATGAACAGGACTGGAAGAGATTATGCTGAGTGAAATAAGTCAAGCAGAGAGTCAATTTTCATATGGTTTCACTTACTTTTGGTGCATAAGGAATAACACAGAGGACATTGGGAGATGGAGAGGAGAAGGGAGTTGGGGGAAATCAGAGGGGAGGCAAACTGTGAGAGACTGTGGACTCTGAGAAACAAACTGAGGGTTTTGGAGGGGGGTTGGGTGAACCTGGTGGTGTGTATTAAGGAGGGCATGTATTGCATGGAGCACTGGGTGTGGTGTATAAACAATGAATTTTGGAACACTGAAAATAAAACGAAATAAAATAAAAATTTAAAATAGAGCAATAGTATATATTTTGGAAAAAATACTGAAATATACATTAAAATTTTTGTACTGGTTATCTCATGATAGAGCAGAGACAGATTAATTCATTTCTATTAATTAAATAGACTTTCAAACTTCTTTATCAAGCAAACATTGTTATATAATATGCATTGTGGTGCATTAGTTTTTACTTTCAAGAGCAAAGAAGAATGTGAACCTTTCAAGTTTTTATGGACTTGGATTTTGGCAATCTTGGAATTCCTCCAAAATTCAATAATCTCACTGAGAGGTAGCTTGGAATTGATAACAGTAAGGTCAGTGTTATACTCTTTTGTACATGGTAGATAATCAAAGGCAGGGACCAATTCTCTGCATACCCTGCATGAGTAGGGAGGTTTCACTGTGGGCCAACTTTTAAGTCATAAAGTAAAACTTCATTATAACTACTGTTGTTTTCTTTCCAATGCTGAAGATGGCAGGATACTTGGGTATTTTTCTCCTTTCTTGACAGATAGTTCAATATCCTACAGATATCTATAGAAAACTTCAAGAAATCCTATTGAAGGATATTCCTGTCTCCATGAAGTATGATCTTGTGGTTCATATATAAAGGAGATTTTCCACTTCTTCACCATTGACTAGAAACTGGCAAGCCTAGAGTAATACAAGGATGTCCACTTGCTGTAGAAACACAAGCATCCACACCAGATTTACAGTATTTCAAATGTTTACATGGCACTGCCATGTGGGTAGCTACATTATCAGTAAATCAGGGAATGGATTGGAAAGTTAGTGACTACATAGTGATAAAAAATAAACCACAGAGTTTTGTTTTGTTTTTTGGTCTAATTTAGGAAACACGTATTTTCCACTCAAAGTGTAAAGATCTGGTTCCACAATTCTATTAGGAGGCTGAGTTCTAGCTGTGTATGGGGTAACTTCTGAATTACAAGAGCATAGTCACCCCAAGAATATTCTCAGCAAATAATGTCCTATTCTTGCCATTAAGAGAAACTTGAAAAAGAATCCAAAAAGGACAAGCACTTTTGTTGGTTAATATTGTTTGGTCATATTGGTAAATTATTTTCTTCTGGGATAATTAAAAATTTTATCTTTATGTGGGTAAATGCCCACTGGTGGAATTCCTGGATCGTATGGTAATTCTAGTTTTAATTTTTTGAGGATTTTCCATACTGTTTCCACAATGGTTGCACCAGTTTGCATTCCCACTGGTTTGTTCTCTATGTTTAAGAGCCTGGTTTTTTATGTTTCTCTCTCTCTCTCTCTCTCTCCTTTTTTTTTTGCTTCTTAAATTCTGCATGTGAGTGAAATCATGTGGTATCTGTCTTTCTTTGACTGACTTATTTCAAAATGATTTAAGATCTAAATGTGAGACACGAAACCACAAAGTTCCTAGAAGGAGGATTCCTTGTCCTCCACATCTTTGTCAACTCCTGTTGTTTTTGTATTGTTGATTTCAGCCATTCTGACAGGTGTGGGGTGATATCTCATTGTAGTTTTGATTTGCATTTCTCTGATGATGAGTTGGTGTTGAGCATTGTTTCATGTGTCTCTTGGTCATCTGTATGTCTTCTTTGGAGAAATGTCTGTTCATATCTTCTGTACAGCTTTTTTTTTTTTTTAAATATTTTTTATTTATTTGTCAGAGAGAGAGAGAGAGCGAGCACAGGCAGACAGAGTGGCAGGCAGAGGCAGAGGGAGAAGCAGGCTCCCTGCCAAGCAAGGAGCCTGATGCGGGACTCGATCCCAGGACGCTGGGATCACGACCTGAGCCGAAGGCAGCCGCTTAACCAACTGAGCCACCCAGGCGTCCCTTCTGTACAGCTTTTAATTGGATTCTTGGGGGCTCTTTGTGTGTTGAGTTACATACATTTTTTTCATATATTTTGGATACTAATCCTTTATCAGATATGCTATTTGCAAATATCTTTTCCCATTCAAGGAGTTGTCTTTTTGTTCTGTTGATGGCCTCCTTTGCTGTGCAAAAAGCCTTTTATTTTGGTGTAGTCTCAATAGTTTAATTTTGGTTTTGTTTCTCAGGCCAAAAGAGTCCTACCTTGAAAAATGTTCCTCTGACTGATGTCAAGAGCTCATCCGTGTTTTCTTCTAGGAACTAACTTTGTGGTTTCATATCTCACATTTAGATCTTGAATCATTTTGAAATGAGTCAATCAGAGAAAGACAAATACCATATGATTTCACTCACATGTGGAATTTAAGAAACAAAAACAAAAAAAGAGAAAAAAAAGAGACAAACATAAACAACCAGGCTTTTAAACATAGAGAACAAAACGGTGGTGGTTGTTAGAGGACAGGTAGGTGGGGGATGGGTGAAATAGTTAAGGGAATTAAGAGTCCTTTTACTGCAATGAGCACTGAGTAATATATAGAATTGCTGAATCACTATGTGATAGACTTGAAACTAATATAACACTGCTGTTAACTATATGGGAATTAAAATAAAAAAATAAAATACAATGAATGAATGAATAAATAAAATGATTGATACATGAGTTTATCAGTTGAGATTGAAAACTGTAATTGTGTTGCAATGATGGCATCACAAGCCATCATCCACAAGCTTTGCATTCACAAGCCTGGCTGAGGTAAACAAAGGGACAGGCTGTTTGGTTATTCAACTTCAAGAGTTCTAGTATTCTGACTAATAGCTCCACATGTAGATTTCATTTAACTGCTTTGTTCTTAAAGCCAACCACAATAGATTTGTCAGTCAACATTTGAAGCAGGAAGAGGAGAAAAAAGATCACCTTTATTGTATTCTAGATTCTTGAGTGACATATTTTTTTTTCTTCCAGGCACTGAAAATATAAATTTATATAGATATAAATAGAAAGATGTTTAGAGGCTTGAGATCATGGTGGAATAGGCTATTTGTAACTACTTTTAAATTTAACATGATAAACAATTTTGTTTTGTCACAGATGTCCTTCTAAACCATTGTTTTGAAGGACTATACATAATAATGTCATAATTCATTTATTTAGTCCTTTAAAATTTTGTCCACTTATGGGAATTCATTGTAAGAACGTTTAGCAACTCTATTGAATGGTTGGACTTCCCCACAATGGAACATGAGCATACATTTATTTACCATAACTTTGCTCATGCCCCATCTAAGAGACTGAAAGTTTCCTTTTTGGATATATGAGTCATCTAAAGAGAAAGTTTTCTTATTATGGTATTTCCAGTGAATTATCAGCCAAGTAAGCCCAAAGCCCATCTTTTCATAAGCCTTTTACTGCTACAGTCTCTTAAGCCACTACTTAAGTGCCTCATTTGAAAACATGAACTAATAACCAATGAAGAGAAGATACTTTTTGGAAATCCAACAGTGTGATAAAGAAGGACTCAATGAACAAAATGGGGAAAAAATGACCTTAGAGGTAAGGCAGGGAAGACAAACAACATAAACAAATAATTATTCTCAGAGAGATTTGAAGTGCTGTGAAAAAAGAAACAGAACAAGACTGTCCTTCAGAAAATTAACAGTGTATAGAGAAAAGAGATAATTAAAAAGTAGAGTTGCAGTAAGAGGAGGAATTGCTGTACTTGGTTACTTTTTCTTTTTCTTTTTTTTTTCTAAGAGAGAAAGAGAGAGAGGGTAAGAGCTGGGAAGAAGGGAAGAGGGAGAAGGAGAGAGCATCTTAAGCAGGCTCCTCACTCAGTTCACAGTCCTAGGTGGGGCTCAATCCAGGATCCTGATATCATGACCTGAGCTGAAATCAAAAGTCCAATGCTTAACTGACTGCACCACCCAGACACCCCATACCTAGTATTGCCCATTCATTATTTTTTGCCCATTCATTATTTTTTACCCATTCATTATTTTTAATGACTTTTAAAATCTTTTAGTTCTCTGATTATCCCCTTCTCATAGAATTTTACTTTTATTTTATGGGGGTAATATATTTACAACCTTGAAAATCTTTTCCTGTTTTAGTTGTAAAAATGTAAAACAGAGAAAAGTTGGAAGAATAATATGTATATATATATGTAAAAAAATATATTATATATACATATATATTTATGTATATACATAAATTTTTACACATATATACATATATGTATATATGTATATATGTATATATGCATATATGTATATATGTATATGTATATTACACATATATACATAATATACATATATACAAATATATACATAAATATTTATGTATATACATAAATATATATGTATATATAATATATGTAAAAATATTATATGAGTATATGTAATATATATAACATATATAGTTTTTTCAGAAACTGAGCACATCATGGATCTTTGTCTTTAAATACTGTAGTGTATATTTCCTAAGAAAATGACTTATTTTTTAAAAGATTTATTTATTTACTTATTTGACAGACAGAGATCACAAGCAGGCAGAGAGGCAGGCAGAGAGAGAGGAGGAAGCAGGCTCCTTGCTGAGCAGAGAGCCTGATGCAGGGCTCGATCTCTGGACCCCAGGATCATGACCTGAGCCAAAGGCAGAGGCTTAACCCACTGAGCCACTCAGGTGCTCCGAAAATGACTTTTTTAAAGAAAGATTTTATGTATTTGTTCATGCAAGACAGAGAGAGAGAGAGAGAGAGAGAGGCAGAGGGAGAAATAAGCTTCCCACTAAGCAAGGAGCCTGATGTGAGACTCCATCCCAGTACCCTGGGATCATGACCTGAGCCAAAGGCAGACACGTAACTGACTAAGCCACTCAGGCATCCAGAAAATGACTTTTCTTTATATAGCCAGAGTATACATACCATCTTCATTAAATTTAGTTTTTTATCTAATCTGTATTCTCATTAACATATGGATTTTTGGAAAATACATTAAGTCCAAAATTATATTTCCATCTATGAACATGCTATGTCTCTTCAATTACTTATGGTTTTATGCTCCATGGTAAATTTTTATAATTACAAATTTTAATATTTATATTTCTTGTCAATTTAATGCCTTGCAATATTATATTTCTGGTCCTATTTTAAATGGAATTTCACTCCACCTTCTCTCTGCCTTCCCTTGTTGCTATTGTATATTTTATTTGTGGTTATTAGTAACCTGGACTGACTGAGACAAGTGATCCTGCCTTCCCATATGCTTTTCCCTGGTTGGAGAAAAATGTGTTCAATGATACTGATGAGATTCTGCAAAGGCTATTTGCCCCCATCCTTTCTTTTCATCATAAATCTTGTCTTGCAATCTTTTCCAAGGTCAGTTACTCTCTTCCTGCAAGAGCTAAGTGTATATGTCCTCTCTCATAACCTCGTTTCCTTTTCTCAGGTAGGAATATCAAGGGGGTGTATTTTGGAGCACCCAGAGAGTTTCAATAGACTACTTGATTTGGAAAGAAATCATCATGGATTGCATGGAGCACCTGGTGGTATACATAAACAATGAATCATGGAACACTACATCAAAAACTAACGATGTACTGTATGGTGACTAACAGAACACAATAAAAAAAAAAGAAAATAACTCATCAAATTAATGTTTCAAAGATATTGGTAATTAACTTTTAGAAGTTTTCTTGAAAACAAAAATATAAGCAATCAGAAAATCCCTATTAATATGCAGTGTCTAAAGATACCCAGTCTACATGAAGACAAGGGATTTGGGGTCCAGGGACAAGGTATAATGAAAGGAGGACAGAATCTTAGTATCTGAAAAAGGCTGGGGGCGTGGAACAATAATTCCCATCTGAAGGAAGATGCTAGAAATGAGCAACCTAAACAGATTCTGAAAACACATCTCAGAGAAAAAGTCAAAAGAGAACCACCTGCCAGGCCGCAGCCTGGGGCTTGCTACACATGCTAGCATGGATTCCAGACATGATTGAACAGTGAAAGAAGCCACGGAAATCACACCGAGAATGAACTGAAAAACATGAGATGGCATAAGAGATCTAGATATTTCATTAATTTCAGTAAAAGCAAATGGACTAAACTTTTGATTAAAAGACAGAGATTGACAGATTGATCACAAAATATAAATGCAGGTGATATGATTTTTGAGACATATGACTAAAAGCATAAAGGCCATTCCAGAGATTGATTGAAAAAGATGGAAAAGACCTGTTGTGCAAGTACTAAGTAAATAAAATTGGTATGTATATATTAAGGTCAAAACTAAATTTTAAGGAAAGGGGCACCTGGTTGGCTCAGCTGATAGAACACACAGCTCTTGATGTCAGGGTAGTATGTTCAAGTCCCATGTAGGGTGTAGAGATACTTAAAAAATAATTCAGGGAAAACACTGTAGGGCAGAAGGACTCATGTAATGATAAACATTCACCCTCTCAAGAAAGATATAGCTACTCTAAGCATATGTGCATCTAATACAGTAACCTAAAAGATAAGAATAAAAATACAATATACAGGTAGAAGGTGATAAATCAAAGCATTATACTAGGGTATTTAATATATGGCTCTTAATTCCTCAGAGGTCATGCAGGAGAGAGAAAGTATATAGATGCTTTAGACAACACAATCAGTAAGCTTGACCTGATGGACTTGGATATATTATAAAGTTATTGCAAAGGTTCTCATACATGTACTGAGTGTTGGATTCACCACAGCTTATTATATTATTAAAAACAAAAACCAGATGAAAACATAAGCTTAGATGAACAAGAGTGAGTCATGAACCAAGAATTATGATCATTCAAAATTTTTATACCTTATGTGTGTATGCAGGGGGGAGAGAGAGAAATAAAGATGGGGATGCATTTGACGCCATATAAACAGTCATGAATAACATTTTATATAAATAATCCTGAAATCCAGCCAGTGTAGGACAAGCTTCCTTCCCAAATCTCCCTTGTTTTTGATCTTCTGAAAAGAGGAGAAACCACTCAAATGATCTATTTGAGTTTGCATCACCTCCAATCTGTGGCCATCTTTCTCCCATCTTTCTTCCATGGTTCCTTTATTGCCCAATTCTTCCCTTTACAATCCTGTTTATTCTCATCTCTTCTCTGTCTTGCTCTGTGCTCCCAGTAGCTGACCACATGGAATTACCTCCTAGCTCTTTGAGTGCTCTGAGTAATGAAAAGCATAGTCAGAGGATTGGAGAAAGAGAGAAAGTGGGCTGACTTCTGTCCCTATCCTGCCACCCCCACTCCAACTCTAGGCAGGTCACAGGACGCTACCAGTTTCACTTAACTAGAAGGTCACATATATCAGGTGACTCTCTACACAGTACTCTCTGCTCCAAGGGCCCTTTATCACTCTGTTCCTTCATCAAATCAGGTTTGAGGAGGGTAACCATGCTCCTGCTGTACCTAGACTAGGATACCTCTCTGTCACTATGGTTTGCTACACTCTGAAGATCATAGCTTTGTAAATAGATGCTTTATTAAATAGACTCTATTCAAATTAACCAGTTTGAGTTTCCAAGCTTATTCCTGCCAGAAACCTGACTGATATACATTTAAATCCAACTTCCACCTGCCTCTTTCCTCCCAGAATGTCCCTGTTGTTGTTCTGTGCTAAAATCTGAGTAGTTGTCCCTTGATAGTGCATGAAATCTTAATATCTACCACCAGTCATGGGGCCAGGTCAGGAAATACCCATAATTTCTATCTGTACTGTCAGTATTGAAACACTAGGACAAAGGATAAAACATTAATTTACAGAGTAGACAATAAGTGGTAAGGATGTAAGAAATTAGGCTACCTATCAGTGATGCAACATGAGGTCTCTTGGGAAATACCTCTACTAAAAATCAAGAAAAGCTATCTACAGATATTAGAAACCAAGAGGGAAATCCCAGCTGCAGCTGAATGGAAGCTGAAACTTAATATTTTGGGCAAATAATGGGAAAGACACTAGCCAAAGAAGCTAGAATTATTTTATGCGTATCATCATTGCTGCTTTAGAACCAGATCATACAAGCTTACAACAGCAAACTGTTTCATGAATCTATAAGTCAGTTGTTAAACACAGCCATTGTTAAAAATTAAATTATGTAAATTTGTAATTAATATTAAAAATGAAATAAATACTAAACATTCCTCACTTTCTATTTAATTTACTGCATGTTACTCTTGCATATGCTCCTAGTTACAACCGTTGTAGCTATATGTTGAAAATACTATACAAGGGTGTTCTACTGAACATCTCTTTCCAACTCTTCCTTCAGTGACATCATGTTGGTAACATGAAATCAGTATGCTGGGAGTATTCATATTATGGAAATCATGAAATGCTAGAAGTTGGGGCTTTATTTACTGTTTGGTTGATTGTTTAGATCAGAGGTTGGCAATTTTTTTCAAGACCAGATAGAAAATATGTCAGGCTTGTAATCCATACAGGTTCTGTCACAACTCCTCAATTCTTCTATTGTGGTGCTAAAGGTAGCCTAGACAATATATAATTAAATGAGCATGGTTGAGTTCCAATAAAGCCTTACTTAGGAAGACAGGAGGCAGACCCACTGCCTTCAGTTAGCAGACCTTGATTTGGACTTAAGAAAGTGATGAATGCAGATTAAACTTAGAGGGATATCACGTTTGTAGCCAATCCATTGTGAATAACACAAAGACAGGAGAAAATATCCTTCCAATATTTGAAAACTATTACCTGACTGAGCAAAACATTTGTTCACATTATTGACAAGTAAGTAAAGTTCTAACATGTCTTTTGGTTTCATTTTCCTTATTCATCAATGTAAATGAAAATATCCATCAGGGTGTCAGGGTAGCTCAGTCTTTTAAGGCTCCTACTCTTGGTTTCAGCTCAGGTCATCATTTCAGGCTCCTAGAATCAAGCCCTGTGCTGGTCTTCACGCTCAACTCAGAGTCTGCTTGAGATTCTCTCTCCCACCCCCTCTCCCTCTCCCCGTGCGCTCTCTCTCTCTCACCAAATAAATCAATCTTTAAAAAAAAAAGAAATTGTCTGTCTTATTGATAAAAATGAAACTATAAAACCTTGACCTCTTACTTCTGTAAAAATGTCAAAGTAAAGCATTGACCTAAAGCTGGTCCAGGATCATGGAATTTGTAGAACTATACTGTAAGAGATAGAGCCACTTGCCAGGGGCTTTATATATCCAGTGGCATACAGGACACTCATAAGAGAAAAAAAAACCCTAACAAAAATAGATTATCATAAAAAGTACAAACACAAAACATGAAACACCCAGAATAATCACAAGGGGATAAATGAAGGGGACTTCTGGTCAAAGTGGAGCTGAGACTTTGTTATTGAATAAATCCATCCACTCCATAGCTGAAGCACTGACAGACAAGTGAAAAAGGAAGAACAAAGAAATAGGAGCTGCTGGAGGGCCCATGCTGCTCATGCCAGAGCTAACAAACCCTAGGTGTGGTACCCCATCCCCCACACATACTCAGCCACATTAGCAGGCCAGTGTCTATTGGTCACATGGAGGCAGAAAGGGACTCAGGCCCAATAACTCCTGCCATTCTGCCCTTAGCAGTAGGAGGCAGCTCCGGTTGGTGTTTCTCTCCCGCTATGGCACGAGCAAAGGGCAAGCAAGAAGCCGTTCAGTAGTTGGGAGGCTGGAGATCAGACCAAGGGACATTCTCTCCTCTGGCTGATTGACCTCACCTCCCATCTAACAGCACCAGTTGGCCTATGGGGTCCATCCTCATGGATGACACCAACTAAAACTGAGGAGGAGGCCTCAGTGGTGCAAAGTGAATGAAACAGACCGGGACAGCACTCTAAGGGCTCTGAAAGCAAAATTGTCCTTAGAACCCAATCTTTAGATTGGTTTAGACTGCCTGCTAAAATAAAAAAAAAATTGTATAGGATCCCAAGTCTCCTAATATCTTAGCAAAAGTGTCCAGGATACAATACAATATTGCTCTGTCATAGTGACAATTAGGAAAAGAACAACTTGAATGAGAAAAGACAATCGACTGGTACCAATCTCAAGATGAATGAGATGTTGGAAGTTTCAAATGAGAAATTTGTTACCAAATACTTTGACAAGCAATTATAAATTTTCTTAAATAGATATAATAAAGAAAATCTACATAAAGATATAATAGTTGTAAAGAAGAACTAAATGGCAATTATAGAGCTGAAAGATAAAATAAATAAAATAACTGCCAGGTGGGCTCATTAGTTAAGTGGAGGATAGAATCAGCCAACATGAGAATAGGGCAAAAGAATTTAGTCAGTTTGAATAACAGAGAGAAAATAGACCAAAGAATATGGACAGACACACTGAGATTGTTGGGGTAAGTACAAAGGAACTAACATTTTTATCATTGGAAACCTAGAAGAAGAGGAAAAAGAGTGTGGGGCTGAAAAAGTATTCAAAGAAATAACAGCTGAAAGTTTCCCAAATTTGGATAAAGATATAATCCTACACACTCAAGAATTTGAGCTATACCCAAGTAGGATAAAACCCCAAACACCTGGAGCTTTGAATTTGTGAAATCTAAACCAAAGGAAAAAAAATTCTTAAAGGCAGCCCAGAGAGTAATGATATTATGTTTTTAGGAGACCATTAAGGTGAATGGCAGTGGATTTCTCATCTGAAAACACAGAGGCCAGGTAGAAGTGATCCAATGTTTTTCAAGTCCTGAAAGAAAAGAATTGTCAATCATGAATTCTTTATCTGGCAAGACTACCCTTCAAGAATGAAGGGGAAGTAAAGATACTTAGACAAAGGAAAAAAGAGAAAATGTTGTCACTAGCCAATCTATCCTTAAAATGAGCAGAATGGGGGCGCCTGGGTGGCTCAGCAGGTTAAGCCTCCCGCTTCGGCTCAGGTCATGATCCTGGGGTCCTGGGATCAAGCCCCGCATCGGGCTCTCTGCTCGGTGGGGAGCCTGCTTCCCCCTCTCTCTCTGCCTGCCTCTCTGCCTACTTGTGATCTCCGTCTGTCAAATAAATAAAATCTTTAAAAAAAAAAGTGGGCAGAATGGATAAGAATAACTAAGGGAAATTTCCTGAAGAGAAAGAAAATGATAGCAGAAGAATGTTTTGAGAGTTCAGAAAGGATAGGACAGCAACAGAATGGGTAGAAACCATTCTAAATATAATAAATTATCCTCTCCTCTTAATGAGTCTTAACTCATATTTGATGGTTGAAGTAAAATTGATGGCATCACTTGAAGTGGTGCTCAAAATATGTAGAAGAAATACTTTATATAATTATATTGAAAAGTGGAAAGTGTAAGTAGTACTAAAGGTACTAAGGGTGAGGAATCTATACTTCACTTGGACTGGGAAAATATCCATACCCATTGAGTGTAATAAATTACATGGATATATTTCAATACCTAGAGCAACCACAAAAAAGGCTAATTAAAGTAATATACCAAAACAACAACAACAACAAAAAGATTAGAAAATATGGTCACGTTCAAATACAAGAGAGAACTTCAAAATGTAACCATCCCACAGAACAACATACTGCTTAAAATATAACCCATGAGAAATTATACTAGTTACCAAGCATCCTTAGATGTAGCCTTAAGAAAAACAGGTACTGGCAACAGGCCTCTGGCAGGGAGGACAATATCTGTCCTTGAAGCCAAGCAGCTGGGGATGCTCACCTCGCTCAGGGTGGAGCGCCACCTGCTTCATTTTTCCATTATCTCCCCTTCTCTGGAGAACATCAGCAGTTAGTCAGACAATCCTTTCATTTGGGCTTGCTCACTGTAGGCCATGTACTACGTAACCAGACATATTTTGCCTTTTTTTCTGTATGTACAAGATTCATGGTCAATGTGTAATCTACCCCAGCTTGGTTGATTGTTACTCACTTTCTAATAAATAGGAGACTGAAGAGTTGTTTGGGGCGATGGTCTTTTCTACCGTCGCCCCCTGCTCCCATTCTCTTGCAGCTGATTTGTTTGTACCTCATTCTTCTCCCATACACTGTCAGGAGGAGGCACGAAAACACAGAAATGCATACAGAGAGTGAGGTTAAAGTCTTGACTTCCACGAATGGAAGCTTCATTCGATTCTATTCCATTCCACGAATGGAAGCCTGGATATTTAGTTACTCAGTGGGGAAAAAAACTAAAAGTGCTCCATGTGGAAAGGAGAGTCAAAGATGGACTTTCTGCTGCTGGTGAGGGGCTGAGGTTTGTCTCCTCATTTTAAAGGAGGTTGAGGAAAATGTGTCCAAACACTTGTGTACTATAGGTAATAGAGAGGGGAGAGGATAGAGAAGAGCTTCCCCATCAGGAGGTGAAGGAACCCAACATGACTTCTCTGAGATTAAAGGTGTCCCAGATATCACAACAACGTGATAGACCTGAATGGCTATTGAAAACTGGGATTTTAATTGGTAGGCTACAGAGCTGTGAAAGAGGTGGCTAAAAACTGAAGATAGGAAGGGTAGGGTATGGAGGAAAGAGTGGGGAGGTGAGGCAAGAGAGAGAGTAAAAGAGGGACAGCAAAACCAACTAGAATATAAACTCATTGGAAATGAAAGTGCTTTATAAAGTATTCTGGTACATGCTATGTCAGTACATAAAATATAAATAAACAGAGTGCAGATGACATCAAGAAGAGTAACTTCATTTTTATTTGGTCAAGAGGGTATGTATGTATGTATGTATGGTCAAGAGGGGTAAGTATGGCTTGTTATCCTCCGAGATGTGCCTTCTCAGTCTCCCGCTAGTGAAGTTAGTTGTGGGTGAAAAAATGGCACCCAGTCCTTCTAGTTAAATCACTATAAATATCAACACATCTGTGTGCTTCCCTATCTCTACCCTCCAGGATCTGATGACATGGACACACTTTGTTCCTCAGATCCTAGTTAATAAACCCATCTCATGACTTCTCCAGTGTTGCGTTTGGCCAGCTAACCTTGAGACGGTGAATGAAAAGATTACTCCAGACAGCTTAGTAGCATAAAGGTGGGACCTGGGGACCATATGCTCTAGTGGCGAAAGACCCCGAGCCAACCTTTGACTGCACTTTTTTCGGGATCTTATCATACATGAAGTGCAAGTGCAAAACAAGGGGGGAACTGTACCTTAATGGTCAGGAGAGTAATATATGGAGCAGTGTGTGGTAAGGGAAGCAGTGTTTGCGACATTCGTGCAAGGCAAGGAGGCAAGGAGTTTGTGACATATATCACCACCACAAGTGCCTGTTTTTCTTCAAAATTTAAACATTCACTCCCTAGATGAGAACCTTGAGCTACAGTAAGAATCAGGCTGCTTTCAGCCAAGAAACTTCAAAGGAGGCCCAGTGATCCAGGCACTCCTCTTTTGCTTTTCAGTTAGTCTCATCCAGGGAGATGTATACAAGTCAGATTTTATCTATCTTGGAACTGTGATTTCCCACATTTCAGTCATCACACACTGGCCATTTCAGTGAGTTCCTGACTCTCACACCTCTGGGTCCTGTAATTTGATAGGAAGGTGATGAGAACTTGGACTTAAACCAACCAGTCTTAAATGAAATATTCAACTTAAGCAGAGGCTATAATGGGGTAAGACTTTGGGGTCCTTGGGAGGGGCTAATGCATTTCCCATTTGGGGGGGATGTGACTTATTGGGGACCAGACAGTAAAATATTGCAAACTGAATTCTAAAATGGGTCCCAGGAATACTGCCCCCTGGTATCCATGCCTTATAAAATCCTCTTCCCTTGAGTGTGAGTGGAATGTGCAAATGTGATGGGAAAACCATTCCTCTGGCTGGGTTATGCATTGACCACAGTTGACCTTAAGAAAGGGAGATGATTTGGAGTGGGTATAATCATAAAGGTGAGCCCTGAAAATGATTGACCTTCATGATTGACCCCATGAGGGAGATTCTCTGACTTTGGATATGCTGAGAGGCACGTGGCAAGGATCTAAGAGTGGTCACTAGGAGCTAAGAGTGTCTCCTGGCTGACAGCCAGCTGGAGAGCAGGAACTGAACTCTCACAAGGAAATGAATCCTGCCAATAGCCAGCAAGCTTGGAAGAGGACCTCAATACTCAGATGAAAACTGCAACCCCAGCTGGTGACTTCGGTCTTGTGAGACTTTAAGTGGAGAGCCTCATTGAGTCCAGCATTCATTCACCTGTGCCTTTCCAATAGATGGGTGTTGTTTTAAGCCATTAGGTTTGTACTGATGCATTATGGTAGTAGCAGGAAACTACTATAGTAGCTTTTGCTTATTAAGTTTTACATACTGCATCTCCAGAAGTTTTTTTTTAATAAAACTGGAATGCTTACTGATTGATAGACATTTTACATATCCATTCTTGATTTTTCTTTTAACTTGTCTTTATGATGAGTTTTAAATATAAAGTTTTAAAAATATATTTGATAATGTTTGTCTCTGTAATTTCTTCATTTTGTTCTTGAAAATCATCCCACTACTTTGTAATAAAATAAATGTTAACACTTTTCCTATATTTTGAATGCCTTCTTCTTTCAAATGTGAAACTTTCCTTTGTCTCAATGCCACCATATATGCATTTATATATGAGCTCTTTTCACTTTGCTAGTAAGGATCAATAGACCCAATGCTAGTTTTAGTAAATTTTTCCCTATCCACTGTTTTAGAAATTCACTTTTATTATGTACAACATTTCTTGATTTGTCCAAAATGAAAGCAGAGTAACTTGTTTTGTCTTTGAGACTAGTCTGGTCTAGTTTTTGTTTTTAGTTTTTTTTTTTTAAAGAAGGAGAAGTAAATGCCTTAAGACATAACTAAAAATGATTTAAACCTTTATTGTAATCTCTTGAGAAATATCAAATTTGTATTATATTTCTACCACCATGAAAAATTATTTTAAATTCTTTAATTCTTTTAATTTTTTAAGTTTCTTCTTCCTCTGAAACTTCATTATTAGAATTTTTTCACTCATCACAGTTTCCTTACCACAATGCTCTCCTCCTTCCATTCCAGCTCTAGGTGCCATGATGACCAAACATAAAAGATGCCAAACAAGATGGCAGGGAAGTAGGAGGAGGCTCTGTTTCAACCTGTACCCTAAAGTGAGCTGATTACCTACCAAAGAACTCTGATCACCCATGAAATCAGGAGATTAGAATATAGACTTCTGGGGACGCCTGGGTGGCTCAGTTGGTTAAGCAGCTGCCTTCCACTCAGGTCATGATCCTAGCATCCTGGGATAGAGTCCCACATCGGGCTCCTTGCTTGGCAGGGGGCCTGCTTCTCCCTCTGCCTCTGCTTGCCACTGTCTGCCTGTGCTCGCTCCCGCTCTCTCTCTCTCTGACAAATAAATAAATAAAATCTTCAAAAAAAAAAAAAAAGAATATACATTTCTGGATCTCTACGGGGACAGAAGATGCCAGTGGGCAGGTAAAGCAGAGTGGGAACATCGGACTGATATCGGAAGATAAACAAAAGGGGGAGGGAGCCACCAGAAGCGACCCATTGGAAAGTGATACCCCAATGCCAGAGTGCCCTGGGATTGGGGACCAGCATTGACTTGGAGTCTGGTTGGGGGCACTCAAAGAGAGCAAAGGATCGTGGGGGGAGATTGTGGGAATCGGGGCGGTTGGGGACAGGGGCTTGAGTCCCCGGACCCAGGGCAGCCACCCCTGGCGCTGAGCCAGAGAGAGTGTGGCAAAGAAACCAGGTCTTGGTCCCTGGGCCGCCAGCGCGCCTGAGAGTGTCTGGGTGGCAGCTCCCATGGGGGGCAGGGAGCCTCACCAGCCAGAAGAAATGCAGCCTTTTGCACTCTCCATGCCCGGTGCTACCAAAGTCCGAGTTGCGCCCCTCACCCCTCCTGGAGAGAGAGACGCACAGGTGACAGCCGGCACTCCCGCTCGGACTCGGAGAGTCTGAGCACTCCCAGCCCCGGCCAGCGGGAAAATCTCAGTGCACTATCCCTGCTCGGAACCTCTCTGGAGCTGCCTAGACAGCCATGGCTATCAGGTTTTGGGTACAAGCAGGAGTTCTTGTGTCCCCAGAGACTGTGACTGGGAACCTGCTCTGCCAGCTGCTGAGGGGGAATTTATGTGCTCTGGAGCACCCAGAGGGGGGCAGACTGAGGCTTCTCCCTGAGAGGGATGTCTGGGGCAGTTTGCTTTCCTCTAAACCTCCAAAACCCATCAAAAGCTGCCAAGGCCAGAGAAACAAATGAACAAACAAACAAACAAAACCTCCAGAGAACAAAAGCCTGAAAAACTGGTTTCCTCAGAGCCCACCCCCCTGATGGGGGCAGGAGGACTTAACTCGGGAAATATTGCCTGAAAACCCAGGAGGCAGGCCCCTCCCCCAGAAAACCAACAACAACAGTAACAACAACAACAACAACAAAATAAAAAAAGACAAGAGAACACCACCACTACTTCATAGATACAACTTTTATTTTTAATTCGTTCCCACTATTCTGGTTCATTTTTTTATAGATAATTTTTTAACCTATTTACCATCACAGTGAGATGTCCAGTACATCAAATTCCATAACCTTTTAACCTGAACTTTTTGATACATATACCTGTGTTTTTCTTTTGCTTTTCTATTTTTAAAATTTTTAAAATTTTATTTTAGTTTATTCTTTTTTTATTTTTATTTTTAAATATTCATATAGACTTAAACTTAAAGGTAATCCCCTTTCCCCCCAATCAATGCTACCACTATAGATAAACCAGTTTTTAATCCCCCTTCATCTTAGGAAAATTGAATCCTTTAACAAAGATATCAAGATACATACAGGTTAAAGATAACCTTCTTCGCCCACACTGAGAATTTATAACCACTCTCCCGTCTTTTTCTCCTGCCAGTGTTTCTGTGTATTTGTGTTTGTCCTGGTAGTACATAAATCTTATACTTGGGGTTCTTTTGATGAGGTTCTTGTTTTGTTTTGTTTTGTTTTTATATAGTTATTTTTTTCTCTTGTCATTGACTTTTATCAGTCTTTTTGTTTGTCTGTTTTTGTTTGTATACTTCATAAATGTTACCTTGGGGCCCATTTGGGCTGGGCCTTCTCTTTTATTTTATCTTTCTTTTTTTTCCTGTCTCTCTCTCTTTTTTTCTTTTTCTTTTCTTTCTTTCTTTCTTTTTTTTTTTTAACTTTCTTTTTTCTTTCATTTGGGAGGGGACTCTTGATTGCTCAGAAGTGTTCCAGGGTGCACGTTGCCTGCACCACGGTCGATACATTCAGATACATCCGTTCAGCCATTTCTCACCAAAATGACTAGGAGGAGGAATGCCCAACAGAAGAAAAATTCAGAGGCTGGGCCTTCTGCAACAGAACTAATGGCTATGGACATAGACAATATGTTGGAAAGGGAATTCAGGCTAACAATTATGCAGGCAATAGCTAAGTTGGAGAAAGCCATGGATGACAAAATAGAATTGATTAGAATTGATTAGGGCAGAAGTGAAAGTCACCAGGGATGATGTTCACAATGTTCTCAATGAGTTCCAATCTAATCTAAATTCTCTAAAAGCTAGGGTAACTGAGACAGAAGATAGAATTAGTGATCTGGAGGACAAACAGATAGAGAGAAAGGATCAGGAGGAAGCCTGGAACAAACAGCTTAGAAGCCACAAAAACAGAATTAAGGAAATAAGTGACACCATGAAACGTTCCAATGTCAGAATTATTGGAATCCCTGAGGGGAAGGAGAAAGAAAGAAGACTAGAAGATATAGTTGAACAAATTCTCTGTGAAAATTTTCCCAGTCTCGGGAATGGAACCAGCATTCATGTCCTAGAGGCAGAATGGTCTCCCCACAAGATTATAGAATCTAGAAAGACCTCAAGACACCTGATAGTAAGAATGATGAATCATAATTGTAGACAGGACCTCTTTAAAGCAGCTAGGACAAAGAAGTTCCTTATGTACAGAGGAAAGCCTATTAGAATAATGTCAGACCTGTCCACAGAAACCTGGCAAGCCAGAAAGGACTGGCAAGACGTATTCAGGGCACTAAATGAGAAGAACATGCAGCCAAGAATACTTTATCCAGCAAGACTGACATTCAAAATGGATGGAGAGATAAAGAGTTTCCAAGACCAGCAAGGTTAAAAAGAGTATGCGACCACCAAGCCAACACTGCAGGAAATATTAAGAGGGGCTCCAAAGAGGAAAAATCCCAAGAATATCATTGAACAGAAATATATGGAGACAATCTACAGAAAGAAAGACTTCAAAGGTAACACAGTGTCAATAAAAATGTATCTCTCAATAATAGCTCTCAATGTGAATGGCCTAAATGCGCCCATAAAATGATACAGGGTTGCGGATTGGATAAAGTGAAAGGACCCGGGGTGCCTGGGTGGCTCAGTGGATTAGGGCCTCTGCCTTCGGCTTGGGTCATGATCTCAGAATCCTGGGATTGAGTCCTGCATCGGGCTCTCTGCTCAGCAGGGAGCCTGCTTCCTCCTCTCTCTCTGCCTGCCTCTCTGCCTACTTGTGATCTCTATCTGTCAAATAAATAAATAAAATCTTTAGAAAAACAAAACAAAACAAAAAACCCCGACAGGACCCATCCATATGTTATCTACAAGAAACCTATTTCGAACCTACAAGGAAATTAGGTTCAGTCAACAGACTGAAAGTGAAGGTGTGGAAAAGCATTTTTTCATGCCAATGGGCCTCAAAAGAAAGTCAGGGTAGTGATTCTCATATCAGGTAAATTAGATTTTAAATTAAAGACTGTAGTCAGAGATACAGAAGGACACTACATAATTCTTAAAGGGACTATCCACCAAGAATATATAACAATTGTAAATATTTATGCCCCCAATATGGGAGCAGCTGATTACATAAGAAAACTGTTAATCAAAATAAAGAGTCATATTGATATGAATACATTAATAGTAGGAGATCTTAACACGCCACTCTCAGTAATACACAGATCATCCAAGCAGAAAATCAGTAAAGAAATAAGAGCATTGAATGACACATTGGACCAGATGGACCTCATAGATACATACAGAACGTTCCACCCTAAAACAACAGAATACTCATTCTTCTCACGTGCACACGGAACCTTCTCCAGAATAGACCACATACTGAGTCACATATCAGGGCTCAACGATACCAAAATATTGAGATTATTCCCTGCATATTCTCAGATCACAATGCTTTGAAACTGGAGCTCAATCACAAGGAAAAGTTTGGAAGGAACTCAAACACCTGGAAGCTAAAGACCACCTTGCTAAAGAATGCTTGGATCCAGGAGATCAAAGAAGAACTTAAACAATTCATGGAAACCAATGAGAATGAAAACACTTTGGCCCAAAACCTATGGGATACAGCAAAGGCAGTCCTAAGGGGGAAATACATAGCCATCCAAGACTCCCTCAAAAAAATTGAAAAATCCAGAATACACCAGCTGTCTCTACACCTTAAAGAACTGGAGAATCGACAACAAATTAAGCCAACTCCACACACAAGAAGGGAAATAATCAAGATTAGAGCAGAGATAGAAACTAGAGATACAATAGAATGCATCAATGAAACTAGAAGCTGGTTTTTTGAAAGAATCAATAAGATTGATAAACCATTGGCCACACTAATCCAAAAGAAAAGAGAGAAGGCCCCAATTAATAAAATTATGAATGAAAAGGGAGAGATCACAACTAACACCAAGGAAATAGAAACAATCATCAGAAGTTATTATCAAGAGTTATATGCCAATAAGTTAAGCAACCTAGATAAAATGGATGCACTCCTGGAAAACTATAAACTTCCAAAATTAAACCAGGAAGAAATTGACAACCTGAATAGACTGATATCTAGTAATGAGATTGAAGCAGTGATCAAACACCTCCCAAAAAACAAGAGCCAAGGACTTGATGGATTCCCTGGGGAATTCTACCAAACATTCAAAGAAGATATAATACCTAGTCTCCTGAAGCTGTTTCATAAAATAGAAACAGAAGGAAAACTTCCAGACTCTTCTTATGAAGCCAGCATTACCCTGATCCCCAAATCAGGCAAAGACCCCACCAAAAAGGAGAATTTCAGACCAATATCACAGATGAATATGGATGCTAAGATTCTCAACAAGATCCTAGCAAATAGGATCCAACAGCACATTAAAAAGATTATCCATCATGACCAGGTGGGATTCATCCCTGGGTTGCAAAGATGGTTCAACATTCGCAAATCAATCAATGTAATAGATCAAATTAATAAGAGAAGAGAGAAGAACCACATGGTCCTCTCAATTGATGCATAAAAGGCATTTGACAAAATCCAGCATCTGTTCCTGATTAAAATGCTTCAAAGTATAGGGATAGAGGGAACATTCCTGAACTTCATAAAATCTATCTATGAAAAACCCACAGCAAATATCATCCTCAATGGGAAAAAGCTCACAGCCTTCCCATTGAGATCAGGAACACAAGGATGCCCACTCTCACCACTCTTGTTCAACATAGTATTAGAAGTCCTAGCAACTGCAATCAGACAACAAAGAGAAATAAAATGTATCCTAATTGGCAATGAAGAAGTCAAACTCTCTCTCTTTGCAGATGACATGATACTTCATGTGGAACACCCAAAAGACTCTACCCCCAAACTACTAGAACTCATACAGCAATTCAGTAATGTGGCAGGATACAAAGTCAATGTACAGAAATCAGTTGCTTTTATTGTACATTAACAATGAAAACACAGAAAGGGAAATTAGAGAATAGATTCCATTTACTATAGCACCAAGAACCATAAGATACCTGGGAATAAACCTAACCAAAGAGGTTAAGGATCTGTACTCGAGGAACTACAGAATACTCATGAAAGAAACTGAAGAAGACACAAAAAGATGGAAGACCATTCCATGCTCTTGGATCAGAAGAATACACATTGTTAAAATGTCTATACTGTCTAGAGCAATCTATACTTTCAATGCCATCCCGATAAAAATTCCACCAGTATTTTTCAAAGGGCTGGAGCAAATAGTCCTAAAATTTGTATGGAACCAGAAGAGACCCCGAATTGTTAAGGAAATGCTGAAAAAGAAAATAAAACTGGTGGCATCACGTTACCTGATTTCAAGCTTTACTACAAAGCTGTGATCACCAAGACAGCATGGTACTGGCATAAAAACAGACACATAGACCAGTGGAACAGAGTAGAGAGCCCAGATATGGACCCTCAACTCTATGGTCAAATAATCTTCAACAAAGCAGGAAAAAATATCCAGTAGAAAAAAGACAGTCTCTTCAATAATTGGTGCTGGGAAAATTGGACAGCTATATGTAGAAGAATGAAACTCGAACATTCTCTTACACCATACACAAAGATAAACTTGAAATGGATAAAAGACCTCAATGTGAGACAGGAATCCATCAGAATCATAGAAGAGAATAGGCAGTAACCTCTTCAATATCAGCCACAGCAACTTCTTTCAATATATGTCTCCAAAGGCAAAGGAAACAAAAGCAAAAATGAACTTTTGGGACTTCACCAAGATCAAAAGCTTCTGGACAGCAAAGGAAACAGCCAACAAAACAAAGAGGCAACCCTCGGAATGGGAGAAGATATTTGCAAATGACAGTATAGGCAAAAGGCTGATATCCAGGATATATAATAAACTTCTCAAACTCAACACACACAAAACAGATAATCATGTCAAAAAATGGGCAGAAGACATGAACAGACACTTCTCCAATGAAGACATACAAATGGCTATCAGACACATGAAAAATGTTCATCAACACTAGCCATCAGGGAGATTCAAATTAAAGCCACATTGAGATACCATTTTACACCAGTTAGAATGGCCAAAATTAGCAAGAGAGGAAACAACATGTGTTGGAGAGGATGTGGAGAAAGGGGAACCCTCTTACACTGTTGGTGGGCATGCAAGTTGGTACAACCACTTTGGAAAACAGTGTGGAGATTCCTTAAGAAATTAAAAATAGAGCTTCCCTATGACCCTGCAATAGCACTACTAGGTATTTACCCCAAAGATACAGATGTAGTGAAAAGAAGGGCCATCTGCAACCCAGTGTTCATAGCAGCAATGGCCACAGTTGCCAAACTGTGGAAAGAACCAAGGTGCCATTAAGTGGACGAATGGATAAGGAAGATATGGTCCATATATACTATGGAGTATTATGCCTCCATCAGAAAGGATGAATACCCAACTTTTGTATCAACATGGACAGCACTGGAAGAGATTATGCTGACTGAAATAAGTCAAGCAGAGAGAGTCAGTTATCATATGGTTTCATTTATTTGTGGAGCATAAGAAATAACATGGAGGACATGGGGAGATGGAGAGGAGAAGGGAGTTGAGGGAAATTGGAAGGGGAGTTGAACCATGAGAGACTGTGGACTCTGAAAAACATTCTGAGAGTTTTGAAGGGGCAGGGGGTGGGAGGTTGGGGGAGCCAGGTAGTGGGTTTTATGAAGGGCACATATTGCATGGAGTACTGGGTGTGGTGCATAAACAAAGAATTCTGTTACACTGAAAAGAAATTAAATAAATAAATTTAAAAAAGATTTTAAAAATAAATAAAAATTTTGAGAAGTTAAAAAAAAAAGACTCTCAAAAGACTGGTTTCTTGAACACTCGTGCCCCACTGATTTCCAATCCCCGTTAGCTACTGCCCTTTACCTCACAAGCTAGGATTGACTCCAGAACAAGGAATCGGCCCTTCTGTGCCATGGAGAAGTGGAGAGCATAACCTATAAAGTGAAAGGTTCTTAGAAATCTGTTTCTGTCTCCCCTCCCAAAACTTTTTTAAAAAGTTAACAGATTCCTAGAAATATAGTAAATTTCTCAATCTCATTAATCTTAACAAAAATTAGGTTCTGTTTCTGTGCATTTGATTTTATTCTACAGTTATCCTTCTTTTGGTAAAGTATGACACATTTTTTAATTGTCTTTAAAAAAAGTTATAGACATCTATTAGAGCAACCCCCATTTTACTTATTAACAACTATTAGTTACCATTATTATTCTTGACGAAAATTAGAAACATTTTATCAATAAAACTATCTTATGGATATTTAGATTAAAGCATCACCAAATTTAAGTATTTTATTTGGGAAATTGACACAAGTTGTCCTGTTCAAGAACATGGTTATCTTTGTTATTAAACTTCTTTCTGTTTTTAGGTCATATCTTTTTGAGGGATTGTACACATGCCAGTGAAGTTTATTGCTTTGAGTTTTGTATATTTATTGCTTTTATAAGTAACGTTTTTCTCTAACAGACTTAGTGGCTTGGTCTGCCAGAGACAAGTGATGCTACCTCACACCTGCTCATTGGCTGAAGGGTATTTAATGATTTAACTCAAACACAACCTCAGTGAATCCCCCCCTTCTTCTTAAAGCAAAATTCCATATTTGGTTATGCTTCCGGTCTAGTAACCACTTCCTTAAACCAAGGCAACCCTTTCCTCTTTCTTGAGATGTCGGGTTTACTATTGGAGCATTTTATATTTGAGAAGTCTGGCCCAGAAACAAGAACTGGATAAAAGTAACTTGTGGGTGAAGTTTCCTGTTCAGTCTCAAGGATGTGCCTGACAGGTCAGGGGGCTTATTTCAAAAGATCAAATTCAACCAAAATATATTTTCTAGATAAAACTTCTATTCCACTTTATATTAAAACATCTTAAAGAACTTCTGAAATTGTAAAGTGTGATTGACCAGTTTTAATTTTGTGTTTATAAATGCATTTGTTATAAAGCTTCATGGAAACGGGGGGCTGTTTTTCAGCAGAAAGATGAAGTGGAGTGCAGACAGCAAGAGGATGGGGATCATAGGAGAGTGAGAGGACCCCAGAAAGTTGGAGATCTGTGACTGACAGTCTTCTAAAAATACTTTTAACACATCGATAAAAATATCTACAAACTAAAAATAGGAAAAAAGAGGAAATGAGCTTGGGGCACTTTAATAATTTTGGCAAATTTAGCAAACTGACCATTGGCAGACTTGTTCCTCATTAAATTGGATTTTGGTGGATTGGGCTCATCAAACTAACCTGGATCCTTTCTGGATCATAAAAGGTCATGTTCAGATCCTTTGAAGAGTCCCCTCCATGCTGCTTCCAAGGTAGCTTCATGAATGGACCAGCATGTCATCATGCCCCTCTGCTTAAATTCCCTCTATTTTTCCTTGTCACACTGTGTGGAAAACCCAGACAGCTTTGAATGGTGCTGTCATCACACCTCACAAGGACCAGGATAACCAAATCTCACTCTACTCACACCAGATAATATGCTCTGAGCGTCCTACCTACCCCTGCACTCATGTAAGCCTTTTTGCTTGAAATGAACGTAGCCCTTTATCTGCTGAGCCATCATCTCCTCTAATAGGCACACCTGAAAAGCTTGACTTTAAACTCTTTCATTACCGCTGTACCATCAACTCTTCATTCTCATCTTGCAAAATTATTATGCATGAGTAAATCTATCAATCAATAAATCTAAAAATCATCATCTTCTAGTCTTATGTTGCCAACCCTTTCTAAGAGAAAAGAAAATAACTGAACTAATGGGCACCATTATTGTTTGATAATTTTAAGTGTCCCCTGAACTTTCAACACTGCTGGATCTTGCCTTTAGTCAGGAAGTACTTCACATTGTCCTTCGGTGGTTGTTACAAACTTTCCTCTTTTATTTTCCCCCACATATGTCTGACCTCTTAGAAGATAGGATCCGTGCATGTTCACCTTTGAAACCCAGCACCTTAACTGTGTAACAGTGTAAAAAATATTGAGTGACAGTACCCACGATCTGACTTCTGTTGGATTTTGGGGAAGAGAGAATTATCAGAAATGAAACTACATAGATGTATGTGTCAGAGCTCAGACACAGGGGGACTCATGATCATGAAAGTGAGGACTGTGGGGCGCTCAGGCAAGTGGCACTGGATGGGGCTTTTAGACGTTTGTCAGAAGTTACAATGAGAAGTGACCAGACTCTCTTCCACTCAGTCGAACCTAGATGAGTGCCATAATTGCCCATGTAGCTCCCAGAACTATATTCACTTTCTTCTTTCCTCAGTTTGTATTGAGACTCTGTGTTTTGCACTCAAGTTTCCACATTTGCGAGCACACTGAGAGGAGGACCAGATTCTGAGACTGAAATTATAGCTGAAATGGTAGTACTTGTGCAATGGTATTTACAGTACTTCAGAGAGGGAACAGGTAATGGGTTCAAGGTTAAATACAACCTACTATACTTCTGCTCCCTTTCTCTCCATACTTTCTCTCCAAGAAGCAGGGATTCAAAACTATGATGATTCTGTCATCTGAAGAGAGATGAGAAATAACAAGAAGAATTTTCTCTGTCTGTTAATGATGTTTTAAATAGATGTGCTCACTACTATATTAACAACTAATGTGTGTGTTACTCAGCATAGATTACAGAGGACTTTTACAAATTATATTTGTGCTCATGACAGTGGTCCAGTGAGGTGTGTATTACTTCTACAGATGAGGCAAACCAAGTCTTTCAGAGCTGAAATGGTTTATACATGGTCAATGTGCTACTAAGTCCACTCCTTCAGATTCTAAAATGTGACTTTGACGAGATAACTGGGCTAACAGCGAGGGCCTACTTTATATGTGTCATGGAAAATTCATATAACTGGGTTTATATTGGGGACATATGTAAGCAGCTTTATAAAGATTTAGAAAAAATTAGGGACAATTGCTTGCTAAATTTGTATTAAAGGTAAATAATATGCTGGGGCAGGATTTCTATTATATTATTACTGGCATTAAGGAAGTCACAGAACCTTTCAGAATATATATTTAAATTCCTGAATTAAATACAGAATAGGGTCCTGGAGGGCCCTTCTGGTCACAGGTGATTTTATTCTTATGCTTACAATTAACTACACTGACCTAGCAAGTTTCTCAAGGAATGCTGACCAGGGATGATGACTTCTCCCTAAGTTTCCATAAAGAGTACAAAATTTTAATCTTTCTTTCTGGGGGAACAAAGGATGTTCCTTGGGGAGGATATCTTCATGGTAAGCCTGGCCCATTTCATGACCATTTCTTGATCGCATCGTCTATCTACATGGGGCACACACTGCCTTCATCCTAAGTGCTATGCCTCCAAAGAGACCCAAGAGGGAGACTGAGATAAGCACCTGGAATCAGTTGTCTGAGTTGCTTTCCTCTTAGGCCAGGCCAGCAGTGGCTTCCCTGAGTAATGCAACAGAGTATGAGGAGCGCAGAGCTCTAGGAAATGTGGAGAATGCTGACTGGCTCAGGGGGAGGCAGCTAGCAGAAGCCAGAGCCTTGCAGATGAGGTTTTAGCCAGTCAGAAAAAGGGTTCTAAGCTGACAATTTTGTTGCTCATTGGAAAGTGTGAAGAGGCCTGTGAGACTGGGCAATGCCCAGGTCTGACAGCTTCTACACACAGTCCCACAACAGAGTGGAGAGAACTTCCCCTTAGGACAAGAGGGAAGGGATGGGCCAGACTTCTCCATTTATTCTGAGGGACACTGAGGTGGGGGTTGAGGGGACTAATGTACCTTCCAGGTCTCCTTTTGACCATGTTTCCTTGCCCCCCAACCCTATTCCAGCTCTGATGTCCCTCCTTTCTCCTTTCATCCCACAGTGGAAACCTTCCTTATTCTGATTCTAAGTACGCCACTGCTAGTGGAAGCCTGGGGACTAAGTCTCAGGTGCTCTGGAACTGTGCACCTAATACAAAACACTGAGATGACTCACTGCTTTAATGTGCTGTTAATAGAAACTTCTTGTGTCTCTGCTCTACTTTTTTTTCCCCCCAAAGATTATTTATTTATTTATTTATTTGACAGACAAGATCACAAGTGGGCAGAGAGGCAGGCAGAGAGAGAAGGGAGCAGGCTCCCCTCTGAGAAGAGAGCCTGATGAGGGGGCCGATCCTAGGACCCTGGGATCATGACCTGAGCCAAAGGCAGAGGCTTTAACCCACTGAGCCACCCAGGCGCCCCTCTACTCTATTTCTTTTTATCTGGTAAACTCCTTGTATTCTGCTTTTGTATCCCAGCCTCTATTATAAAAGAACACAAAATATAGGGAAGAGATAGAAGGAGGGAGAGAAGAGAGGGAGATACTTAATGTTTTGTTTATTAATGTTTGGCACCTCTGTTGTAATTGCTCTATAACCATATAACACTGACCCCAGTCATGGGCAAGAGGAGCCTGATAATAGATCTGTTAAAAAGACACACTGATACTGTTGCCATTCACAGTTTGATAACTTAGGGCTGGCCCAGTAGGTGCCACATCTGTGCACAATCTATAACTCTAACATCTGCTCCCTCACTAATACCATTCAGGCCCCAGGAAATGCTTCTCCACATTTTTGCTCTCTACCCTTGTAACTAAAGGTGATTGAGCCTGACTTTTGTGAATGTTTGTGGATTGCACCTTTGCTGACATAGGATGACTGTACTTAAAAGTGAACTTAATTTTTAAAATACTTTCATTCAAAAGCACAAATATAAAAGACTCTTGCATAATGAAGAATCACATGCCCACAGGACTGGGTGTCACTTTTGTTTTCTTCTCAGCTTGCTTTCTTGCTTACCCTGGTATTCCCAACAGTTGCACATGGCAGCTGAGGAACATTTTGCAATATTAAGGAAGTCATATTAGTCTTAAGTTTGTGTATGTGATGATCTGGACATAAAATGCATGAATTGTGATCCACATTTTACCAAGAGAAGCCTGAGTCAAAAGAGGTTCAGTAATTCACTGACTCTCATAAAGCCTATTAGTAGCACAACTGCAGGTCAAAACCTTTCCCTCGTAAGAACTATGCTCTTCCCACCACAACTTAAGGCTCCTCAGAGTGTCTAAGGTAATAGAAGTAGCCATCTCTGGGACAATAATTTTCTCTTCCCTGAAATATGATTTCCTACTTATTTCCTACTAAAAATCCCAGGCATACAAACTAAAAATCCTTAATGTCACAAAGATGTCTATTCTTAAGTCATTTTTCATTCAGTTCTTTAATCTCTGAGGCATTCAATCTGTAGAATTTCTGTAACTAGGAGAAAATCTTCACCTCAAAAGTTCATTTAGTGTGATTTGATGAAGACATACTGCCAGGCTGAGAACCTTCATAAATAATTGGACTAAGAACTCTCATAAAAACTGTCTGCCCAGAGACAGGTGAGGAATTTCAGCTCCATTGGTGATTGGTTCACTTTCTAGTGACTCTGAACCTAGGACTGAGAACCTTCCTAAAAACTGAGAACCTTCCTAAAAAATCTTCTGCCCAGAGACAGATGAGGTACTTCAGCTCTAGTGCCAATTGGTTCCCTTCCTAGGGACTCTCCAATCCTACGTGGATGGAAGCCTTCACAGGTCTTTATTCTCTGAAGTGAGTACTCAGGAGCCACCAGATGGGAGCTGTGTTGACTACTATTTCTTTTCCTTTGTTCCCAGAGATGCCTAGGAAGATGGCTCTGTGGATCCCCAGAGGCCTCTGGACAGCAGCTGTGATGATGATCTTGGTGGTGCTGAGCACCCCAGTGGCTGAGGGCAGAGACTCTCCACGTAAGTGCAGGGCACCTGCTCCCCAGAGCCACCTCTCTGGGGAGCAGGCTCTGAAGGACCTTTGGGCTAGAGTGTGGAAGGTTCTATAATCTCAGAATATAGTCTTTTTATAGGTTTGCTCTCTTTGGGGTAGACAGCTGTGCTACATTCTCATTGCCACCTCTAAGGATGAGGACAATCCCCATCCCCTGGGCTCAAACCATCCTGGGGATGTTATAATGGGGAGGAGGAAACAAAACATGCCACTGCTACCACTGACATTCATACAAAGTGACATTCAGGTTAGTTTTGAAAATAAGGATATTTTGAAAGTAAGAAAATAAAACCACAGCAGGATCTTTCATTTCAGACCTTGTAGAGGCCACACACTATGGGATTCTGTGTTGGAGAAATCTGGGACAGTGATGATCTCTGTAGTCTTTGTATTTGACTAAAAGGAGTCTACATTCCTGATTCTGAGTGGGGTGTGAATGGATGCAGACTCTTGGTATTTGAGTGAAGCTGCCTGGGTGACCACAGACAGGAGTCTTAACTTCAAGTATCACTAATTTATGGTCAGATAGTAACTGGTGTGGGATTCGGAGACTTGAATTGAAGTGGACCGAATTTAGGAGAAAGGAGAATGTAAAGAAGAGGAAATAGCACATACTGAGAAGCCATTTCAGCCACAAGATTAGTATCTTCATATGAATTCTCTCTGGATATTCCTAACAACGCTATGTGTAGCGATTATAACTTCCGTTTTACAAATTATATGTATGATATCAATACTCTGTTTAGTAACCTATTCAAGTTGGTAAGGGGCAGGGTTTCACCGGAAATCTATTTTATCTCATTCAAAAGACTGTTCTTTCCATGAATAAATGTCTCTCTCTAGGACTTGGAAGGTGTGTGTCCCTTCTAGCCCAGCAGGAGTGAGCAGTCCTCACAGTACAGTTGGGTGGGTGTGACAGAAACTCAGGGTAAACCCAGGCATTAGAAGGAAGGCCCTTTGCAGGGGACCAAGAGAATATGCTTGTCAGGAGGAGGTGAAGCCAAATTCTCATCTTTCTGCTCATTCCCTTGAGCTCTTGTGCTTAGGCAGACATCTGTTTGTCTCTGAGGTTCCCTGAAGTTCTATGGAAAATGGGATTTCATGTGAGAATGTCCTGATCTGAGCACAGGGATGGATGTAAAATCAGCCGGACTGCCTTGTTTCCCTCAGTTCTCAGGCTCAGGCAGGGCTCCGAGGTCGCAGGGCTTGCCCCTAGGGAGGGGCTTTCTTCCCTCCCCTCCCTGTGTGAAGGCGGTTCTGGAAGCCCTCAGAGGAGGGCAGGCAGGCCTGGGAAGGAGGATGCTCAGGGCCGGGGTGACAGGCATCCAAGGCGGGAGGCCTTCAGGTTTCTCAGGCCGCCTGCCAGTGCCCGACAAGGCCCGCTGGGCGGTGGCTGTCGGTCGGGCTGAGGGGTGAGGGCCTGACTGACCCGCGGTGCTTCCCCGCAGAGGATTTCGTGTACCAGTTTAAGGGCGAGTGCTACTTCACCAACCGGACGGAGCGGGTGCGGGGCGTGACCAGATACATCTATAACCGGGAGGAGCACGTGCGCTTCGACAGCGACGTGGGGGAGTACCGGCCGGTGACCGAGCTGGGGCGGCCGGACGCTGAGTACTGGAACAGCCAGAAGGACATCCTGGAGCGGACGCGGGCCGAGGTGGACACGGTGTGCAGACACAACTACGAGATTGAGGAGAGAACGACCTTGCAGCGGCGAGGTGAGCGCCAGGCCTTTTGCCCTCCGTGGCCGGCCCCCTTCGGCCGAGCAGCCACTCGGCGGGCAGGCAGACCGAACCGTGCTGCAGCGGCCTCTAGCGCTGGGAGGGTGGGCCCTGCCCAGCTGCCCCTGGGATAATGGGGGGTCGGGACAGAGAGGTGGGGGCGGTCCCGGGGTGGAGGGGCAAGGACGCGGTGCGGAGCGAGGGCATGGACCGCACAGCCCTGCACTGTTAGGTGGGCAGATCCATCCAGAGGGGCAGCTGCCTCTGCGGTTTCCACCATTTCTGTGCTTCCCCGCCCCCCACCCTAAGTGTGTTTGCTTCCTCCCTCCACACCTTTCCCTGAGCAGGACCCAGTGAGCCCCCATCCCTGCCCTTGCACAGCTTAGTGAGCTCGAGCCCCTCCAGGGAGGACGCCTGGTACACGGGGTAAATATGTTAGAGTCGTCACGTGCCAAATTCTGACTTCTGGGTTTCAAATTATGATTCATCTTAATGCTGTTTTCTTAAATGGCTGTGACTAGTCCTGGACTTCTCTGGGGGGTAGGAACTGCTTAGCCTTGTCTGCCTAGTACCTGACCTCGTGACTTGGGCCAGGTAGTGTGAGTGCAAACCTTCCTGGGATTAATGAGTGAATGCACTTGGCCACCCATACACTTAAGCTAAAGAGAAAATAGAAGGGACAATAAGCCTTAAAACTGACTCTATTAATTAGACTTTATTATTTTGCTTCATGTTTTAAAGTAACCCTTGTGAATTCAATCTTAATAACAGGGTTTGTGAATGCAAAGTCTAAGAAAAAATGTGTTTACTAAAAATATAAACAGTATTGAATGGTGTTGTAAGGCAGAATTTTAATTTCTTAGAAAATCTCAACAAATGTCAAAATAGCTGAAGTTTTGGAGTCAATAAACTGATGCTATTAACTTATTGAATAAAAATTGTTTCAGGTTTCCTTTTGCCTAAGCCCTATTCATCCTCCTTCCCCCCCAAATCCTGCTCAGATCATCACCATCCACTTAAGGGATAGACATTCTGCAAGTTAATTGTAGATATTTAATAAGCACCTATGTCTAGAAAAATACCTTACCACACACCATTTATATTACACCATTTAATTTCACAACTAACTACCTTGGGAGTTAGAGACTAGCAACCACTTTATATGGCAAAAAGTGTGAAGGGAAAGAAGTCCTGCTTTATTATTTTTATTTTTAAAAATTTTATGAATACTATCCTGTGTAATGCAGCAATTTGCAATTTCAAAAGGCCTCATTTTATCAATTAGTATCAAGAGAATAACTTTTATAGGATGATTACTATGATTTATTCAGACTATAAAAAGTAAGCTGACTCATATGTTTATTCAAACTAACAAAGTGGCCAAGCTCAGATCTTACTCCAAGACTCAGAATCCAGGGATCTTTCCACCCTGGTACCAAGACAGGACTCTTCTCCATGGGGAAACTTGCTGTGGCGTCTCACATCTCACTGTCTTTTCTTGTCTGTTACTCTCCTCAGTGGAACCTACAGTGACCATCTCCCCATCCAGGACGGAGGTTCTGAACCACCACAACATGCTGGTCTGCTCGGTGACAGATTTCTACCCAGGCCAGATAAAAGTTCGGTGGTTTCGGAATGACCAGGAGGAGACAGCTGGTGTGGTGTCCACTCCACTTATTAGGAATGGGGACTGGACCTTCCAGATCCTTGTGATGCTGGAAATGACTCCCCAGCGAGGAGATGTCTACACCTGCCATGTGGAGCACCCCAGCCTCCAGAACCCCATCACAGTGGAGTGGCGTAAGGGGCAATCTGCTTCCTTTCACCATGGGCCCCACAAGACAGAGAGCAGAGGTTCCTCCAGCCTGTCCCATTCCATTTCATCCTTGTTGTCACTCTGATGCCCATGGCTGTAGCATCAGAACAATCTTGATCTCATTTTCTTTCTAGATACTAGAGAGATCATTCTCCACACCCTGGGCCCACAGCCCAGCCCTGTAGCTCTGAAGGATTTAGTACACTGGCAGGTGACTGGGGTCTTGGAGTCTGAGGTTAGGGATGTGTCTGGAGGAGCAGGTTTCAGCTTCCCCCTCTCTCTCACATATCCACTGGGTGGGAGGATGTGTAAATGAATCCTTTCCTCCCCTAAGGGTGGCCAGAAGGGAGCATGTTTTTGCCTGGCCCTTCCAGCTCCTCTACTTCAGGCTGGACTTCAGGCTTCCCAAAGGGACGCTGTAGGGTGTGGGGACAGCCCTGACACTCAGGCTCTGCTCCCAGGAGCACAGTCGGAATCTGCCCAGAGCAAGATGCTGAGTGGCATCGGAGGCTTTGTGCTGGGGCTGATCTTCCTCGGGCTGGGCCTTATCGTCCGTCACAGGAGCCAGAAAGGTAAGGCACTCTGGGGAAAGGGGAGAAGGTCTGTGCCTTAAGGGGGGCCTGTGCCTCTGGATGTAGCTCTTTCCTTCTGACCCTGAAAGGAAGGAGGCTGGGCTGGTGGTGGGAGGAGTTGGAAAAATCTAGGGGGAGGCTTTGGAATTTGATGTCACTGGTTGAAAGGAGCACCATCACGGGGGCCCCAGGTGAACTATATTCTAGGGCTTCCCGACAGCTCATCATTGTCTCTCTGGCTCCTTTCTGAATGCTTCCTTCTTTATGAGGGTCAGAGCCTCTGTTTCCCTTCCTACTGGGGACAGTTTCATTCATTTTGGGGGATTTAAGTAGTTAAGTAGTTAAGGTCTTCTGGTTGATGGGTAGGGACAAAGTAAAATTCCACTTAACTTGCTTATCTCACCTCCCTTTGGGGTGAGAGAGACTGGCTGTTTGTGTAATAAGACCTTTTTCTATATCATTTCTTTTGGTAGGACCTCGTGGGTCTCCGCCAACAGGTACTAGTTCTGCTCTGATTCGGTGGGGGTGTGGGCACAGGTGAAAGAGGGCAGAGCATGAGGTGAGTGCACTCAGTTCATGGCCTCGTCCCTGCTACAGAGGTCAAGAATTAGTAGAGGCAGACCCAGAGTTGTTCCAGAACCAGGCCACAACTTTGGTGTCATCTTTCTGTAAAACATGGAACCAGAGCCAGGTCTTGGGTGTTAGACACCAGGATGATGTCCACATTGTGTTTCATGTTGGCAGCTACTGCCTGTGAGAGTTTATAAATGAAAGGCTACTAGTGGTGGAAAGAAGGTGAGTTATCATTACATTTAGTAAAACCTTAGTATCCCCCTAAAGGATAACAGCTGCTCCACAGCCTCCCACACATCTGTGTGCAGCCCGAGTGCCCTGTTCTCGTGAGTTGATTGGACCTTCCCGGAGATATTGGAGGAGGTGATGACAATATGCCCTGGGCCCTAGCTTTCTCTGGTGCTGCAGTGGCCCAGAGAGGAAGGGAGAGGGCGTGTCCTTCAGGGTCCCCTGTGCTGATCACCCTCTTTTCTACAGGGCTCCTGCGCTGACGCCTGAGGAAACCTGGGATTCTGCCTTCTGTAACATCCACCTGTCCTTGCCCAGAATTCTCAGCTGCCTGAAACCCTGTCCCATACGTGGATCAGAGTCCTACTGTGCCTCTGATAGAGTCACCAGGTCACCTCCTGTGATCCCTGCCCTGAGGATCTGACCATGGTGCTGCTTCCTGCACTGACCTCGGAGTCTCTCCCTGTGAGCTCCCTGCCAGCAGCATCTACTCCCGCCCCAAGGGCTCTTTTGTTTCTGTTCTTCCTTCTCAGATGGTGCAAGAGGAGCACATTGGAGCCATTTACCTGAATGTAGAGATCTTATAGTGATTAAACATGATTATGAGTTCTCTGTACCCTGAGTCTTCTTAACTGGGTGGAGGCGGGAAACCAGTATAGAATGAAAGGATCATACTGCTCCTTGAAGGGAAAGTAGGAGCACCTGTGGGTGCCAAGTGAAGAGCAGGCAGAGGAGATAGAAGATCAATTCGATAGTCGCATCCTTCATGGGTATTTGGTATTTTTCGGTACAATGGCCTAAGGGTGTGCCGGCCTCTTTTTAGGTGTGGTGAGCATCGTGTATGTAAGCCGACAGTGGGATTATGCGGGCCAGATATAGTGGCCCGTGGTGTCTCAGAGAACCACAGGGGTGTTTCCAATACATCTTCGCAAGTCGCATTGATTGAGGTTCATTTTTTATTTTGAATAAGTATAACTAGCAATAAAAGTACTGTTTCTGGTTTCACATGATTGAAACTCAGCTCAAGTTTACTTTGTTCAGGTTACATGGATGTCTAGGTCCAGCTGATTAAAGTGACTAGATCCAGCGGCACCTGAGTGGCTAAGTTGGTTAAGCGGGGGAGGGTCTTGATTTCATCTCAGGCCTTGATCTCAGTGTCTTGAGATCCAGCCCTGTGTCAGGCCCTGTGTTCAGGGGGGAGTCTGCTGGAGATTCTCTCTTCCTCTGCCTCTCTCCTGGTCTCTCTCTCAAATAAATAAATCTTAAAAAAAAAAAAAAGTAACTTCTTTCTATGTGCACCTTTCTTTCTATGTGTCTTTCCTGTCCTTTATATCTCTTTCAGTGTGTCTCTCTGCACCTTATTTATTTGTTTGTTTGTTTGTTTCTTTCTTTATTGCTGTAGTACAGTTGACATACAATGTTCTATTAGTATCTGGTGTTCAAAACGGTGATTTGACAATTCCATACATTTCTCAATTGTTACCACAATAGGTGTGTAGTCACCATTTGTCACCATATTACATTCTTATATTATTGGCAATAATCACTTTTTCTCTCTATGACTTCTTTCTTTTACAAATGGAAGACATACCTATTAATCCCCTTCACTTATTTTGTCTATCCCCCCATCCATCTTCCCTGTGGTGACCACCAGTTTGTTTTCTGTATTTATGAGTCTGTTTTTTGTTTGTTTGTTTTGCTTTTTAGATTCCATATCTAAGTGAAATTGAGTGGTATCTGTCTGTCTTTGTCTGTCTCTTAACATAATACCCTCCAGATCCATCCATATTGTTGCAGATGGCAAGACCTAATGCTCTTGTGGTAGAGTAATATTGCATTGTGTACACACACACACACACACACACACACACCCCACATCTTCTTTATCCATTCATCTATTGATGGACACTTGGGCTGCTTCCACAATCTTGACTATTGTGAATAACGCTGTGGTCAACATAGGGGTGTCTCTGCATCATCTTATGTCTCTCTCTGCCTCTCTGTCCCTGTTGTGTCTCTCACTTTTTCATTGCAACTCTGCCTCTGTCTCTCTATTTCTATCTGCTTTTGGCATTATTCATCTGGATCTCTTTATTTCTGCTTATTTTGTATCTTTCTCTGCATGCATCTTTTTGTACCTTTGTCTGCATGTATCCCTTCAAATTAGTGTTTTTGTATTCTCTGGTAAATACCTAGTAGGGCAATTGCTGGATCTCAGGGTAGTGGTATTTTTCACTTTTTCAGGAAACTCCATACTGTTTTCCAGAGTGGCTGCACTAGTTTGCATTCCCACCAATAGTACAAGAGGGTTCCCCTTTCTCCTCATCCTTGCCAACACCTGTTATTTCTTATGTTGTTAATATCAGCCATTCTGACTGGTATGAGGTGATATATCTCATTGTAGATTTGATTTGTATTTTCCTGATGATGAATGATGCTGAGCATCTTCTCATGGGTCTATTGGCCAGCTGTGTGTCTTCTTTGGAAAAATGTCTACTCATGACTTTTGCTCAGTTCTTAACTGGATTATTTGTGTTTTGGGTGTTGAGTTTGATAATTTTTTTCCTAGGCTTTGAATACTAACTCTATCAGATATATCATTTGCAAATAACTTCTCCCATTCCGTAGGTTGCCTTTTAGTTTTGAGGAATGTTTCTTGTGCTGTGAAGAAGCTTTTTGTTTTGATGGAGTCCCAATAGTTTATTTTTGCTTTCCTTTCTTTGTTTCAGGGCACATATCTAGTAGAAATTGCTGCAGCTGATGTCAAAGAGGTTACTGCCCGTGTTCTCCTCTAGGATTTTGATAGTTTCCTGTCTCACATTTAGATCTTTTGTCCATTTTCAATTTATTTTTGTGTATGGTGTAAGAAAGTGGTCCAGTGTCATTCTTTTGCATGTTGTTGCCTAAATTTCCCAACACCATTTGCTGAAGTAATTGTCTTATTTCCACTGGATATTCTTTCTTGCTTTGTCTAAGAATAATTGACAGTAGAGTGGTGGGTTCATTTCTGGGTTTTCGACTCTGTTCCATTGATCTTGTATCTGTCTTTGTACCAGTATCATACTGTCTTTTTTTTTTTTTAAAGATTTTATTTATTTATTTGACAGACAGAGATCACAAGTAGGCAGAGAGGCAGGCAGAGAGAGAGGAGGAAGCAGGCTCCCCGCTGAGCGGAGAGCCTGATGTCGGGCTCGATCCCAGGACCCTGGGATCATGACCTGAGCTGAAGGCAGAGGCTTTAACCCACTGAGCCACCCAGGTGCCCCCTCTACTGTCTTTATCACTACAGCTTTGTAATGTACCTTGAAGATCAGAATCATGATGCCTCCAGCTTTGCTTTTCTTTTTCAAGGTTGCTTTGGCTATTTGGAGTCTTTTGTGATTCCATACAGATTATTGGATTGTTTGTTTTAACCCTGTAAAAAATGCTGTTGGTATTTTGATAGGGATTAAATTAAAATTATAAATTGCTTTGGGTAGTATAGACATTTTAACAATATTTCTTCCAAATCATAAGCATGGACTGTCTTTTCATTTCTTTGTGTGTCATCTTCTATTTGTTTTATAGCTTTCAGAGTACAGATCTTTTACCTCTTGGGTTAGATTTATTCCTAGGTATCCTATTACTTTTTGTGCCTTTATAAATAGGATTGATTCCTTGATTTCTCTTTCTGCTGCTTCATAATTAGAGTATAGAAATGTACCAGACTTCTGCATGTTGTTTTTGTATCCCTCAGCTTTACTCAATTTGTGTATCAGTTCTAGCAATATTTTTTGTTGGAGTCTTTTGTATTTTCTACATAGAATATCATGTCATTGGCAAATACTGAAAATCTGAATTCTCCCTAGCTGATCTGGATGCCCTTATTTCTTTTTGTTGTTTGATGGCTGAGGCTAGGACTTCCAGTACTAGGCGGAACAACAGTGGTGAGAATAAACATCTTAGTCGTTTTTCACCATAGAGGGAAAGCTTTCAGTTTTTCCCCCAATGAGGATGATATTAAGCATTAAGTTTTTTGTTAATGGCCTTTATTATGTTGAGGCATGTTCCCTCTAACTGTACTTTGGTGAGGGTTTTAATTATATGTGGATGTAGTACTTTGTTAAATGCTTTTTCTGCATCTATTGAGAGGATCCCATGGTTCTTATATTCTTTTTCATTAATGTGGTGTATCACATTGAATGATTTGTGAATATTGAACCGGTGATTCTTTTAATGCACTGCTGGATTTGATTTGCTAGTATTTTGTTGAGAATTTTTGCATCCATGTTCATTAGGTGCCTATAGTTCTCATTTTTAGTGGATTCTTTATCTTGTTTTGGAATCAGGTTACTATTGGCCTCATAGAATGAATTTGCAGTCTTCCTTCCATTTCTATTTTTTTGAAAAGTGTGAGAAATTCCCCTGTGAAGCCATCTGGCCTGGACTTTTGTTTTTTGGGAGATTTTTGATTACTGATTCAATTTCTTTGCCGGTTTGTCTGTTCAAGGTTTTTATTTCTTCCTGTTTCAGCTTTTGTAGTTTATATGTTTCTAGGAATTTATCCATTTCTTCCAGATTGTCCAGTTTGTTGGCATATCATTTTTCAGAATATTCTCTATAATTTTATTTCTGTGGTCTTTGTTATGATCTCTTCTTTTCTATCATTTGTGATTTTATTTATTTGGGCCACTTTTCTTTTTGGTAAGTCTGGCTAGTGCTTTGTAAATTGTATTAATTTTTTTCAAAGAATCAGCTCCTGGTTTCATTAATTTCTGCTACCTCTCCTCCCTCTCCCCCTCCTCCTCTTTCTTCTTCTTCCTTGCTTCTATATAATTTCTTTCTGCTCTAACCTTTTTTTAAAAATTTATTTATTTATTTATTTGACAGACAGAGATCACAAGAAGGCAGAGAGGCAGGTGGAGAGAGAGAGAAGGAAGCAGGCTCCCCACCGAGCAGAGAGCCCGATGCGGGGCTTAATCCCAGGACCCTGGGATCATGACCTGAGCCGAAGGCAGAGGCTTACCCCACTGAGCCACCCAGGCACCCCGTCTGCTCTAACCTTTATTATGTCCTTTCTTTTTCTTTTTTGCTGGCTTTAGGTTTTGTTTTTCTTCTTTTTCTTTTTCCTTTTTAGGTGTAACCTTTTGATGTATGGTTAGGTTGCCTATTTGAGATTTTTCTTACTTTTTAAAGTAAGCCTGTATTGCTATATATGTTCCTCTGAAGTCCACTTTTGCTTCATTCCAAAGGTTTCGACCATTGTGTTTTCATTTTTACTTGTTTCCATGTATTTTTTAAAATTTTCTTTGATTTCCTGGCTGAATTATGCATTGTTTAGCAGCATGTTGTTTAACTTCCATGAATTTGTGGTCTTTCCAAATTTTTTGGGGGGGTTACCTTCAAGTTTCATAGCATTGTGGTCAGAAAATATGCCTGATTATGATCTCAATCTTTTTGTTCTTGTTGAAGCCTGAATTGTGACCTAGTATGTGACTATTTTGGAGAAGATCCCATGTGCCCTTGAAAAGAATGTATTCTGCTGCTTTAGGATGGAATGTTCTGAATATATCTGTTAAGTTCATCTGGTCCAGTGTGTCATTCAAAGCCATTATTTCCTTGTTGGTTTTCTGTTTAGATGATCTGTCCATTGATATAAGTGGGGTGTTAAAGTCCACTACTATTATTGTATTATTTTCAATGAATTCCTTTGTGTTATTAATTGTTTTATATATTTGGGTGCTCCCATATTGGCTGTATAAATATTTACAGTTGTTAGATCTTCTTGTTCATTGTCCTCTTTATTATGATATAGTGCCCTTCTTCATCTCTTGTTACAGTCTTTGGTTTAAAGTCAGCTTGTCCAATATAAGTATTGCTACTTTGGCTTTCTTTTGACAAACATTTGTATGATAAATATTTCTCCATCCCTTCACTTTCAAGCTACAGTTATGTTTAAGTCTAAAATGAGTCTCATGTAGGCAGCATATACATGGGTCTTATTTTTTATTCATTCTCACACCTTATGTCTTTTAATTGGAGATTTTGTCTATTTACATTCAGAGTAATTATTGATAGATATGTGTTTAGTGCCATTTTATTCCTTGTTTTGTTGTTTCTGCAGATTTTCTCCATTCCTTTCCTGTCTATGTCACTTTTGTTCTTTCCTTTTCAGTCAAAGATCCCCCTTTAATATTTCTTGCAGGTCTGGTTTGTGCTCAAGAACTCCTGTAGTATTTGTTTGTCTGGGAAACTCTTTATTACTCCTATTCTGAATGATAACCTTATTGGATAGAGTATTCTTGGCTTCAAATTTTTCCCATTCAGCATGTTGAATATATCATGCCATGCCTCTGGCTTGTTAAATTTCTGTTGAGAAATCTGTGTCTAGCCTTATGGGTCTTCCCTTATAAGTTAAGGACTCCTTTTGTCTTGCTGTTTTTAGGATTTTTTCTTTATTGGTATATTTTGCAAATTTAATTACAATATGTCTTGATGCTAACCTGCTTTTGTTGATTTTGATGGGTGTTCTCTGTACCTCCTAGACCTGAATGTCCATTTTCTTCCCCAGATTAGGGAAGTTTTCAGCTATTATTTCCTCCAATAAATTTTCTGCCCTCTTTTCTCTTTGTTCTTCTTCCTGTGATATTACTACTTTTTATGAAGTCACTGAGTTCTGTAAGTCTGTTGTTGTGTTCTGTAATTCTTTCTTTCTTTTGTTCAACTTCATTATTTTCCATTATTTTGTATTCTATATCTCTTTGTTCCTCTGCTTTTTCCAGCCTTGTGTTTGTTGCATCCATTCTGTTTCCAGTCTCTGTTATTGCAGTTTTCATTTCTGACTGATTCCTTTTTAACTCTTTTATCTCTGTGATAAGGGCCTCCCTGAAGTCTTCCACTCTTTTCTCAAGCCCAGCAAGTATCCTTATGTCTGTTGCTTTAAATTCTCCATTAGTCATGTTACTTATACATGTTTCACTTGGATCTCTGGCTGAGACCTTATTGTGTTCTTTCATTTGGGATGAATTACTCTGTCTTGGTATTTTTTCTATGTCTCTGCCTTTTTCTCTGTATTAGAAAAGTCTGTTAAATTTCCTTCTCCTGAGGTAATGGGTGTATGAAAAAGAGCTCATACGATGTCCAGTGCCTGGCTGGGAATTTCAGGGAATGTGTCTGGTGTGTGTTATTCTGGTGTGCTGTTGTGTTTTGGTTGCTCCATTTTTTCAGGCCAGTTGTCTGCAGAGGCTCTCCTTGTCTGCAGTGGGCAATGTTTGGTCCTTGCCTAGAAAGTGGCAAGTTTTAAGTAGGCATGCTCTGGTACCCTTGCTAAATGAGACTTGAAACTATTTCCACTAGAACTGAAGCCTTGCAGAATCTCTGATTGGGAGACATGGTGTGGACTGGGGTTTCTGCAGGTCTTCTGGGGAAGGGGCCTGGCATGCTGGGACAAAGGCATACTTGACCAAGGTGGGTAGTCATGCTAGAGCACAGAGGTGTGGGACTTAGTGCAAGCAGGCTAGGCAGCCAGTTCAGGTCTAAGCTGCTTTCTGCAGGCTGCTCTGTGTTTGTGTTGAGGTGTGGGGGAGGGATATGGCCTTGGCCATCTCCTTTGTCCTTAAAAGCCATCTCCCTGAACATAGCCTGAACACTCAGGGACCAGTTCTAAGAAGAGGGAATCATCTCTCCCCAGCACTCTGTGTATCCCAAGCATTCTTCAGATTACCCTCTGGCCATTAAAACTCCAGTCTTTTAGTCATGTTGGTTGTAAGAACTCATGAAAATCAGCTCCCTTCATTTTCCCAGCCAGTGGCTCTGGGGAAGTGTTCTCCTTGCATGTTCGCCTGTGTGATCCTGTCTCTCTTGCCTTTATCTCTGACCATGGCTCCCTCCTCTATGCAGAACCCTTCATCTGTTTCTCCTCACACCACTGCTTTGCACTTCCTACCTTCCTCGTGACTTCTTCTTTCCCTTTATTTGCAAAATTCCTTCTGTCAGTCTTCAGGTTGATTTCTGTGGTATTTAGAATAATTTGATAGTTATCTAGATAGGGATAGTTCAAGAGATGAGATGAGTTTAGGGTCCTTCTACTACACTGCCATCCTAGCTCCTCTGTCCTTCCATTTTGGATAAATTTCTTTGTCTCCTCATCTTGTCTGCCTCTCTGTGTCTTTCTCTGTGTTAAGAAAGTCAGCTATGTTTTCTGCTCATGAAATTTGTAACTTTATGGAGAAGAGGTCCTGAAATGGCCTACAGTGCAGTGTCCCCTGTTCACCAGAAGCTGGCATTTCAAGTAGTAGCCTCTATGTGTTGCTTATGCCCTCTTGTGTCTGAGACACTTCCCCTTTCAGTGCAGTCATTTCACTGAGTCTTTGCCTATTTTGAGCTGGGCTTGCTCTCTGTGGCATTAGTGGAGTCCAGGCAGCCTAGCTTTCTGCTAGGAAAGTTGGAAGCAGGGTGGCAGTGCTAGCAAAATTTGCAGTGGGACACTAGTCTCGTGCCAGACCCACTGAGGCACTGCAGTGGCTGGGGGCTGCATGCTGGGGTGGCCAGTGGACTGAGGCTGGGAGTGGTCCTTGGTGATGGCTGGGTCAGCACATGACGATGGTTGGGGGTGTGGGGCTAGCTACACTGTGTGGTGGCAGCTATGCACAGCACTCCGTGAGGGTTGGGTGCTGCACAGTGCCTGGTGCTGTAGGGTTGCGGGTTGCAGGTTGCGGTGGTAGCTGTGCACTCTGCGCTTGATAGGGTGCCAGCATGACTTTAGCAAACTTTGTCCCGAGCCCAAGGCTGATGCTAGTGGACTGGGAGTGGGTGAGTCCTCGGGAGAACTCATGGGCCTGGCACACTGCTAGCAGACTAGGTAGCAAATGTCTGTGCCATGCCACCT